>MU689957.1:9430-55911 GCA_026770625.1 Nicotiana glauca
ATGAATAACAATGTTTTGATTCTAGACAAGGAATAATATAACAATTAAAAAGTACAGAAATTTTCAATATTAGATACACATATTCGTAATTATCGACTCATAATATGACATTTAAAGTAAAACTCATTATTTTTTTTTACATTTGTATCAAAAGTCATAACTTTTACGATATTTGTTCAGACATCGTGTTTTTATATTTCGTATCAAATATCATAATTTGTTTTTTGTTTTATTGACATCTTATATCAAATGTTATTTTTTGCAATATTTAATATCAAACGTAGTAATTTCTACGACATTTCTTCATAAATGTTGATGCTTTTACGATACTTCTTCATAAATGTTGTTATTTTTACGATATTTAGTATCAAATGTAATTTTTTACAACATTTAGTATCAAATGTCATTATTTTTATGACATGTTGTATCAAATGTCGTAATTTTGACGATATTTCTTCATTAATGTCGTCGTTATTGCGACATTTTGTATCATATGTCATATTTTGATGACACTTAGTATCAAATGTCATTGTTTTTGTGACATTTTGTATCAAATGTCGTAGTTTTTACGATATTTATTCATAAATGACGTGAAATTCACGTTTTTCCGACATTTATTTCAATTGTCGCTAAATAAATGTCGTCGTAACCTCACTTTCTTGTAATGAAAACACACAGGATGATTGAAACTTACTTTTTTCCCCCTTACAAATCTTCTTCCCTATGCGGATAGCTTTGCAACTTTTGCGAAATGTGGAGCAAAAATGAGTCATCAACCCTCTAATATGAAAACTTAAGAACGTCGTGAAAGAGAGAAAGAAGAAAGGTGCTCATGACACCTATAGCACTCATGTATGCCATTAAAGCAGTATACATGCTTCGAATGAAGATCAAATATGAAATTACTCCTAAAATAATTAATAATTTCGAGAATACAACCTATTTCACCCTTAATTGGAACCTTAAAAGAACAAAAAATTTCCACTAAAAACCACAATTTACACAATCAAGATCAGAAACAAAGAGCATGCACATAGGTATTTCTTTTTCCGAGAACGCTAGTATATATGGTACAATGCACCTAGAGATACCAGACATGCATATCAAAATGATATAGAAATACCAAACATGCATATAGAAAACCTAGAAAGAAATTATTCAAAATAATAGAGAAACCAACATCGAACAAAAATAGACAAAACTTTCAAAGAAATCCAGAAGTGAAATCCAGAAGACAACATAAGGGGAAAAAATGGGGAGAAAACTTATAAAACTTAATAAACATAATAGACGCTAGAAAATTGAGGCAAACAAAATGAAAAATCACAAAATGACAGAATTCATGTAAGAAATTATGAATATAGACAGAAGAGAAATATCAAACTCAAAGGATCCAAAGAAGCCCAGACGAATTGTAAAACTCACTGAACTTGCAGGGTGCGCGAAGGAGAGATAATTAGAGGAGCTGGGCCTCATTTGAATGCACTTAATGGAGGTCTGGATCTTAATCATTCAGATCTCAAACATTAAGTATGTTTGTTTTTAAAGTTTGGATCTTAATTATTGAGATCTTAATCATTAAGTGTGTTTATTTTTTTTTACTTCACAAACACTTAATGAGTCTGAATAGGTATGTATGATTAAGATCTATAGCAGAAACTTAATTTCATTAAGATGCTATCACATATTCATTATTAACTGCTGCCACCACCTACCATTATCAACTACCACCATACTCAACCACCACCACCACCATCATCATGCCACCATCATCCTCAATCATAGCCGCCATCATTATCGACCATCACCACCCACTATCCCCACCACTCCGACCACCATCATTCGCACCCACAATCAATATTGATCCACCCCAACTACCACAACTGACCACCTCATCACCATCAACAACCACAACCTGCACTGCCTATCATTATAACCTACCACCACTCAGCCACTACCTTCCTTAGTCACAACTACTACCATCATCCGCCATTATTAACTATCACCACCCACCACCGCCATCCTCAATCATAATCGCCACCACTATCACTCAATACTAGCACGAACCACCATCATCAACTAAAATTACCACCAACCAACGCATCTAGTCGGCATCCACCCGTTAGCCATCACCACCAACTATCATATCTTTAAAAACTATATATTTTATTGATAGAATATTAGATTAGTTAGTATTTCATTTGAATTTTATGTTTATTAATTTTCAAATAAAAATAAATATTATACATTTAGATGTTAAAAATTAAATAGTCTTAATTATTTAGTATTCAGATCTTAATACACATCTTAATATATTTATATGTGTATTCAGATGCAGATGTCTTAATCTTAATACATATCTTGATATTCAGACGTATATTCAGATTCAGACGTCTTAATCTTAAAAAAAATAAATGAGACCGTAATCTATTCGCACTCTGCAAATTGAAACAGAGGAGTATTTGAAATGAATTACACGTGGTAAGGTAAAGGAAAAGTGCATACACGTGTTACTTCACCAACAACTATGGGCCAAACATAGAGTATTATTCACACTTCGTTTTGTACAATTCGGGACTGCCATGTTCGTATCCTCAAACTCCCACTTCTAAATAATAGAAAATTGAGAAAATTACCCTCTATCAACAAAATTTTAATAGCACATATTTTTTTTCACTTACACGAATTGGCCCTTCGGCCCAAACATATTGCATCTAATAGTCCGAAATGTCTATTTTTGTATAGTGAAAGTTGTATATTTTTTGTATAGTAATAGTCTATTTTATATATATGTTGTATAGTGACAGTCTATTTAATATATTTTTTTTATAGTAACAGTCTATTTTGTATATTTTTTGTATAGTGACAATCTATTGTATATAAATTGTACAGTGACAATCTATTTTATATATTTTTATATAGCGACAGTCTATTTTGTACAGCAACAATCTATTTATTATATTTTTTGTACAGTGAGAGTATTTTTTCATACTTCTATGCTAAGTATTGACTTAAAACACTGTTCAAACTTAAACGTGTCTCTTTCTTTTTTGACTCTTCAAAAATCTAACTCAATCACCGAAATACCCCAAATAATCTCCATAACAGTGGACCTTCAAGAATCGGTCAGCAACCAAACAGGCGTATCCTTAAACGCAAAACACAAGAAGCCACAATCAAACTCAACGTAAAACACAAGAAGCCACATCGTCTATTCCACTATGCCCTATAAATTTTTTTATTTTTATTTTGGGTAAAGTGGTGTCACGCCTCCTTTTTATCAGAAATGGGGTATAAGGGAGTTTTTACAATTAAAGTAATATTATTCGAAATGAAATTATTTTATTTAATTTCTTAGAGTCGCCACTTGGAATAATTTATTTTTGGCGTCCCAAGTCACCGCTTTATTATTAAATCCCAAATCGAAAAAAATTTCGACTTTATTTAAAAGTCTGCGAACCAGAAATTCTAGATAAGGAATTTTGTTAAATCGGGAGAAGGTGTTAGGCATTTTCGGGTTCCGTGGTTCTAGCACGGTCGCTTAGCAATTTATACTTGGTTTAAATAAATTGTTTAACTACTTATTTTAGGACCTATGTGCATTTTACCTTTTAACGCTTTTTAATTGCTTGATTATTCGTAATTAACGAATTGAGTCACGCATACGTGTACTCATTTCGTTTGACGCATAAAAAATCATGTCACTCATGCGTGTCCCCAATTAATCACGCTTTATTAATTATTAAGAAAGTTTGGGTGAAGTTGTGCGAACGCATACCTCGATTTATTTTTAGAACGAAATTCATAATTATTTTACGCGAACGTATGCATAATCACGATAATAGACTAAGTTGCGTCTAAAGCAAGCTAGGAATGTTTCAAGATTGTTTAATATCTAAGTTATAATATTAAAGTGAGGGCCATAGGTGATTTAATGGTAGATGGCACACCTCAATTTATTTTAAAAGAATTATACCTAATTAAAGCAATCTAAGGATGTTCTTATTTAAAACTAATTTGAACTTAATAAAAACTATATACCCATTAGATTATTTGATCAAGGACAAACCAACATTGAAATTGTATTGGGCTTGGAATTCAGCCCAAAAAATGAAGGAGATTTAAGGGCCTTGACTGGTTCGATTTTGCACAAGGCTGGCCCACGTTGGGCTTATAATAGGCAGGCCCAATCACTACTTATTTTCTAGCTGGACCTATCCACCTCTACATCTGAACTATCCATACTTACACATTTGCAACAATTATAATTCAATTCACTTTTAAGTAAAATCTGAATCTAAAGATGAAAGCACGTCTAGTTTGAAAATTAATTACATGATACATGATTTGCAAAATATACAAAAGCATACATTTACACTATAATTCATAAAAAGAAATTTTTACAACTGAACCGAGCTAATGGGCTTAAAGTCCAGGCCTAATAGCCTAGGCACAGATTCATTTGAAATTTGTTTTTTCCATATGAGCTTATTCACTAGATCAACCCACTTGAATAAGAGAATAGCCCTCTTGCCCTTAGAGATCGGGCTCATAGCCTGGACCATTGCACCACTATGCTTATGACAATGTGACGACAAAATAAATACACTCATAAAACGGCTGTTTTGATTCTCAATACATGAAATTAAAGTCTAATTCATTACAACATTCACAATATAAAAAAGGCTTTCCAAAATCAAGCATATTACATTAAAACCTATTAAATACATAAACTACTACATTAACAACTAAGCTATTATAACTTCCATGTTTGATAACCTAGTGAATACTTGGCCCTTTTTGGATATGACTTATCCAGTAGAAGCTCAATCCACCACATGAAAACACCAGTTCCAGCATGCTTTCAACAACATAATCCCACTCTTTGTCTCAGATCTTGCTGATTTGGCCAACTGGTGATCAAATCTGCAAACTATAGCCATGTGACAACAATATCACCCTTCTATATCCTCAGATTAATATCACTTCGTTCAGTCATATATGCAGGAAACTATAAAGGCCCTACATATAAATCTAGAACTAAAACTGCAACCTTTGACCATATCTTCATCACCTTATTCATGCATCATTCATATTTCACTAAATCACATGGGTATAAACAGCTCACGCATTCAAATTTTAAAAGAAAAATGTAGTGCTAAAGTCCCAAATAAGTCTGCTTCAATTATGGACTAAACTTATGCTACATCATTTCACTTTAAAAATCAAATAACTCTATTTTTCGAACGAGATTTTCAGCAACATAATCACATTAATAGACTTCATTCATCATGGTATAAAGCAAAGAGTGGATATGTTTAGTAATAAATAAAATAACCACACATCTTTGATGCACAAATTATTAAACATAGACAAAGCTTGTACAAAGAGGCTCCAGATTGTTACATACCTAATGGCCAGAAACAAGAAGAACAGCAGGAAGAAGACCAGGTAAAGATCAAAATAATGAAAGCTGGAGTTCAACAAAACTTAAACAACACAGCATGAGCAACAGTAAATCCCAGAAAAGAAGGCTTCAGATTCAATCCATTTTTTGACTTATGAAAAAAAAACATAAACTCTCAAAGAAGTGCTTTAAGTTTTTGCTAAAATTAGAGGAAAAGAAAATCAGCTTCTCAGGAAACAATAGCTGAACTTTTAGAGTGTATTTTAGGGTTGTAGAAATCTGATTGTGTGTGAGAGAATGAGTGCATGCTTTTCTTTTTATAGAGTGTACAAAGATGACATCAAAAAGGGAATATTCTAACCTAAATTCTGAAATTTCAGAACGGTACAACATCTTTGACAACTTTATGTCCTTTCCAACCCAATTTCAGCATGTTTTGCTAGAAATAAGGGCAGCAGTCCCAAATACTAGAACCTTCTGATATTTATCCTATGTAAAAATCCAGTTTTACCCTTTTAATCACTAAATATTACAATTCTAAACCAAATCTGATCCTATTGTGATTTTAGAGATCTATTTAGGGCCCTCTAGAAATAGCTGGGTGATTAGGTTTTCCTAAACTTGCCTTAATTTGTAACCCTAGGGTATTTACCCTTTATTTCTGAAATTAAACTAAGCTTAGGTTTCAATTCTAAGATTTTAACCTAATTGACAAATTTTAAACCAACTAATCCTAAACAAACAATGCATTTAACTTGTACTCAAACAACTATCATAATCTAGAATGCTTATGCAAAGAAAACAAGAAATCAAAACTAACTAATTTCAATTAAACAAGATTAAATCAAGTCCAGGCTAAAACAATCAGGAATCTGTTAACTAGGCAATTGATTAACCCTTAACACTATCCTAATTATCTTAACTGGTCACTGAAACAAGCCTACAAAAGGAAAAAATAAAAGGAAAAACAGTACAAGCAGATCATCAAAACCTAAAATGCTAAACCTAATTAAATCTGAACCTAAGCAAATTTCACCGCCTGGTGCAGGGTTGATGCTACAGCCCCAGCGGCGTGGATCCATGGTCGTCCTAACAAAAGGTTGTAGGACGCTGGGACGTCTATCACTTGAAAGTCAACGTCGAACCAAGTTGGCCCCATATGCATACATAGACTGATTTCTCCAATAGTAGACCTTTGGGACCCATCGAAGGCTTTGACATTGATGGCTCCATATTTGATCTCGTGCAGGCACTTTCCTAATTTTCTGAGAGTTATCAGCGGATAGATGTTAAGGATGGATCCCCCATCGATCAGGACTTTAGTGATGAAATAATCCTCACATTAAACGGTGATGTGCAGTGCCTTGTTGTGCCTCAGCCCTTCCGATAGTAGCTCATCTTCGTGGAAGGTGATTTTGTGGCTCTCCGGTACTTGCCTCACCATGTTCGCCATTTCTCCTCCAATTATATTGTTGGGCACATAATCTTCGCTCAGTATCTTTATCAAGGCATTTTTGTGGGTGTTAGAGCTCTGCAAAAGAGCTAGGATGGAGATTTGCACTGGTATTTTGTTCAATTTCTCAACGACTGAGTATTCCTTAACTTGTATTTCCCTCCAAAGATCATCGGGCCCAGTTTCAATAGGCCATCCATAGGATTGCTTACTGGACTCAGCTAGGTGCTCTGGGGTGTAAATCCCGCCTGTTCTGGTCATACCCTACGCAGCAATTGCTTCTCCCGTCTTGGTCTTCCCTTTCTTCCTAGCTTCAGCTGTGTAATCCCAAGGTATGACATTTGAGTAAAACGGTGTTATATCTGATATTGCTACAGGAATAGGTACCCTTGGTGGTAGCACAACAACTTCGAAAGGTGCAGTTACTTTCGGAACTCCAAACTCAACCTCAATTGGTCCAGGCGCCTTTGTAGAAGAAGGTGCTTCAAATTCGAGAGGTATAGACATGTTTACTTCATCGCCCCTAGAGGGACGATTCTGCACAACAATTGGGTTAAGTGTGACCGCTGGTTTCTTTAGCTCATCACCCTCAGCAATCAATCCTATCGACCCCTTGGGGTCCTAGTCAGCTTCGATCTCGATCATGTGAATGTCCCCACCTTTGTGGTCAGGCAGAGGATTGTTGCGAACATTAGGAGCAGGCTTCTTTTCTACGATGACCTTATCGTCGATCAGGGTTTGAATCTTGTCCTTCAATGAGCGACATTCATTAATGGTATGTCTCTTCATGCCAGAATGGTACACACAGGTTTTGTTCGGGTTGACCCATTGGGAACAATTTTCTGGAGTTATGGCAGGGATAGGGGTGACGTAACCAGCAGCTTTAAGTCTCTCGTACAGCTGGTCAATTGGTTCGGCGATGGCTGTGTATTGTCTGGGAGTTCTGCGGTCAAAATTTGGCCTAGGTCTAGAGAAATTTTGGCGAGTGGGAGGTGATTGGTAGTGAGAGGGTTGAGCATTATAAGCTTGGTAAACAAGTGCTGGTTGAGAGTATTTAGGTGAAGTGGGTTGATATGTAGGAGGTGGAGACGGTTGGTAAACGGGCGGTGGATTTTGATAAGAGGGTGCGGGTGCTTGGTAATTCGGGATAGGCTGATATGTAAGTGGAGGTGATGGGTAAGTGTGGTATTTCAGTGGTGATTTAGCTCCCTATGCGACCATCACGACACTCACATCCTTCTTCTTGGACGTGCCACCAGACTGTAAAGCCTCGTTGGTGGCCTGCAATGCTTCAAGATTAGTAACCATACCATTCTTAGTGCCTTCCTCAATTCTTTCCCCCAACTTGATGATATCGGAGAATTTCTGACCCTCGATCAGGATCAACCTCTCGTAATATTGTGGATCCTGAGCCCGGATGAAGAATCTGTTCATCTGTTCCTCTTCTAAGGCCGGCCTGACCTTAGCAGCCGCTAATCTCCAACGAGTAGCATACTCGCAGAATGTCTTGATAGGCTTCTTCTTCAAATTCTGGATGTAGAATACATCCGGTGCATTATCTGTATTTAATCGGAACCTATCCATGAAATCAGATGCCATACCTACCTAGCTTGTCCACTTCTTAGGTTCCTGGCTGATGTACCAAGATAAAGCATCCCCTTTTAGACTCCTCGTAAAGAGCTTCATACGGATCTTCTCATCTTTTTCGACTCCAACTAGTTTGTCGCAATATGTCCTCAAATGGATTCTGGGATCACCTGTGCCATCGAACATTTCGAACTTGGGATATTTGTACCCCTCCAGAAGTTCAACATCTGGCTGAATGCAGAGGTCCTCATAATTTAGCCCCTCAATACCTTTGCTTCCTTCGACACCCTGGACTCGGCTAGTTAGCCTTTTGAGTTCTGTGGCTAAGTTCCTGATGAGGGAGTCTTTGTCATCAGACTCGGGTGCACTTGAGCTTGGTTGAGTGTAGTAGGGTACAATATCCACGTAGATGGGAGTGTTGTGGAGGTGGTCGTTTGTGGTGTTTAGTGGTTTAGGAACGAGTAGTGGAGTGTTATTGGGAGTGTGGCATGTGTTGCAGTGTTGAGCATGAGTGGGTTATATCTGTGGTTGTGGGGTGTTCTGTGGAGGTGCGGGATTTTGAGTGTTGGGAAAGTTGACATCAGGATCGGTGAGACAGAATGATAAGTTCTCCAAGTTCCTAACCTGATCCAGTTCTTCTTGAAACTTCAATAATTTCTGCTCAAGTTAGGCAGCAGTTTCCTTAGCAACCAGGGTACCCTAAGGAATCTCAGTTCTTTCAATTTCCTTTCTGGCGCTTGAATCTCCCATTCTACCTTTGTTCTTATTTCGGATAGGACTCGGAGGAGGAGGAGGTGGAGGGACCTTGGATATCGTACTTCATGATGATGATGCCAGAGTGCACGAACTAACCTTTGGGGAGGGGAATAAAAATAAAAGAAAAATAAAAGGTAACAAGTTAGTGCGGGTTATGGGAAGGAAAATATTACGATATTTGAACACATTGTCCAAGAATATAAATCGCGTCCTAATTTGGGTGCCTCATTGTGCACGAGGTAGGCGTAGTGACAAATAATTTTGGAGAACTTATAATGCTAAATGCCTCATTTTATTGATAAAAATAAGACGAATCCAAAATGACACTAAATAACAGAAAGTAAAATGTCACTAGTGGACATTGGCCTTATTACATCATTAAAGCAAAATAAAAGACTCCTAACTACTTTGTCCCAGAAGGACCTTCCCCAAATTCGGCATCTTTATCTCCTTCGAACAGTTTCACCAGCTCGCGTAGTCCTAGAAGCAAATAAGCTTGGGCCAGATGTTCGCCCACATTTCCCTCAGCATTTTGACAGTCTTCAATCCTCTTGATGAACTTTCCTTCCAGCTCCACTAGACCCCTATCCAAATACCCTAGTCGCTTGTTGGCGCTGACAGCCATATCTTTCCACTCTTCGATCAACTTCTGATGGGCTTCTTGTATTTACCGATGATCGCTTTCACATTCCCAAATTCTCTTGCGCAGTTGATTGTACTTAACCCGTGCTTCGGCCTTTTCATCAATAACCCTGTGGCCTCGGATGAACCCGGGCTGACCCAAACCATTGTGATCATCTTCCAACCAACCTGAATAGTGAGGTGCACAACCGGCGTGATACCTGTCTGTTTCAATAGAATCTTTCACCAAAATCATCTTGTAGTGCCACATGTGCTGAGCTTGGCACTTGTGAGGGCTATCGTCGTCCTAGAAGTCAGCCCTAAAATGACTCATTTTGTCGACCCTTGGTATGATTTGCTTTCTTCCAGCCTGCCTTATAGCTTGGAGGGGAACGTAGGGATAAGTTCCTCTTAGACCAATGAGTATGAGAAATGGTGAGTCTCGGGATCGAACAATGAATTCTTCCGTAGGGAACCACTCAAATATCCATTGTACCTTGTCCTCTTTCAGATTTTCGAACAACTCTACCCGTCCTCCAGCGTCCTCTGGCTGGGTGAACATGTTAGGCATATAATTCATACTCCTTGGCTGGTGGAAGGGGATGTGATCATCCCAATCTCTGCATAGGATCTCCTATCGGTATTCTCCTTTCTGGAGGTGCTCCATGAGCCAGAGCTAAACTAATAAGTTACAACCCTCAAATTGATTGGCCTTTTGCTGACAATTGTCCAGGGCTCGGTATATTTTAGCAACGATCATAGGCACTATAATGAAAGGCTGCCCGCCAATTCCTTCCATCAAAGTCTTGGTTACCATGGCCAGTCTGGTGTGGATCCTAGCCTTCTTCATAGGGAACACTATCATCCCCAGGAAACAAAACATGAAGACGAAGACCTTTTTGTGGATATGCCCTAATGAAGTAAGGGAGAATTCATCTGAGTAGGTGCGATATGACTTGATATGGCCGTACCTCTCGTACAGATAGTCGAATGGGATGTAAGAGTCTTTCAAACAGGTTAAGTCTGGATTCTTTTTCAGTCCCATCATCTTAAGGAAACCCCTACCCTTGCGATTCTTTAGCATAAGCAAACCCGGAGTCTCCCAAGGAATACCAACTAAACCTCCTATTTCTTCGAGCAAAGGAGTCATTTCAAGGTCCCCGAAGCAGAACACAGACCTGTCACTATCCCAGAACAGTGTTGCAGCCTCTATGATTTTGTTGTCAGGCTGGATATCTAGAAGAGAAGGCAAGTTCCCTATGTATTTGCGGACGAGTGTCTGATCACCGGAGTGAAGGTCTTTCCACCAATTTAGCAGCCTTGGATGAATGTTGGTCCCCATTCCAAATCTAGGGACTTCGTGCCTCATTTTCTACAAAACAAAGTGTTAGGCCCTTACCCCAATGGACTCGACTATTTAAACCAACAATTCGCATAGAAAGCTTCTAGCTCTCCAAATAAATGCACAGAACATGGAGGGTCGGTTTGGGTTTCAGGGAAACCGATGGACTTTGGACTAGGCTATCTTAATGAGTCATTATGCGGACAACTTAACTGACTCGTCTAGGTTTGACCATGATGCATGTACAGTTAAACGGAGTAAGGTTTCTACTGGGGTGTTAGACCGGTACCCTTGAGTGGATAACTCAAGAGGGGAAGGCACGGAAACGTTGACTGCACCCCTGATCGACTGGTTTTACCGCAAATATGCCTTTGCCAAATTTAGGGGTGATAACATCGGAAGAGCGTAACCACTCATTATAAGCATTGCTATGGTATTTGTTTGGCACGAGTGGAATATGATGTTGAAGATTAAATTTACAAGAATGAAACATATTGACATGTATTTCCACCTTCATATTGATTACAATAATTACTCGTAATTACAACAGTATAGAAATAAAGCGGTAAAAGAAAGCAGTTAAAGAAAAGAAAAGACATGAAGAGCCAAGTTAGTTTTATAGTAAAGGAAATAAAGATAGAAAGTAAATACGATTTAAAGATAATAAAGTCACAAGTAGCTTGCAATGGTAAAAGCCTAAGAGATCCCCAACAGAGTCTTTATGCTGTTGACGCCCCCTTTTTCCAAACGGAGTTCAAAATCGGGTATACGAAATTCGGGAGGACAACTCTATTCCCTTGCGAGAATTGGGTTTTTGAGTTTGGAGAGTCACCACCTAATGATTATAGTGCATTAGGACACTTTTACGAAAGAATTGAGATGAAGAACCAGAGTTTGGATAAGGGCTAGAAATTATCTCGAGGGGAAGATGTTAGGCACCCCTCAAGATCCACTAGTGTGGTTCCCGGCTATACTACATTTGTGACTTTAAGCAATGAAGAAGATAGATAGAAGTTTTAAACAAAAGGAGGGTTTTCACATAACATTGCAAACAAGTTTAACAGTTTGAAAAAAGAAAAGAAGTAGGAAGTTTGGAAAGTTAGTTTAAAAGAAAAACTTTAAAAAAAGTTAACAAGTAAAGGGGAGAGGGGGTCGTAGGTTTACAAATAATATGGATCACATCAATGCAATACCCAGCGTACACTCCTCAGCAGAGGGGTCGCACGTAATATTAGCACACCGATCATCATATCCATATTCTACCCTTCCCACCCCGTTAAGGTATTAAAGCACGGAAAGTTTCATTACTTATTGCATGCTAGTACCCGTCCCAATCCTATCAATCCCGGAGGCATTTAGGACTACTAATCCTAAAGGGAAAAGGGATAAGGCTTTTGAGAGTTTTAAGATGACAAAATACTAAGGCGACATTCAAAACACATATACAAGTAAAAGGAAAGCAAATAAGCAAGTATGGCTCAAGTAAGCCTCCTTAAATCAGATAATGCCATAGAGTTTAGCATGTCTTGCACGTACTGGTTTGGTATTTAAAATTAAATTAAAGCGATAAGCGGACTGGTTTAACACATATTTTTTGACAGGTAGTCCGCATTAGGCTCGCTCGAATGCAGTTGTCAAAGACTGATCCACTTGATTAATTAACCCACTTTTATCTATGTGTTGGACAGAACTAACGATTTTGAAAACAAACTGACTATAAAAGAGTTGCAGGATAAAATAAGTTTTAGGAAAAGATTGCAGACTTGATACAGAAAAATGGTTTAAAAACGAGTTTCAGAAAGCAGACTGTTTAGGAAAAGGAATTGCCAAATTTAACAAAGGAACTGAGTTACAGACTGATTAAAAGAGGTTTGTCAGATAAATATAAAGAAGTGAGTTTAGGCTAGTTTGGAAAATGTTTACCAGAGTTAACAAAGAGAGTAAGTTTCAGAAAAGTGCACTGATTTGAGAATGTTTATCAGAGAGAAGTGGGTTTCAGGAAAAAGATGCATTGATTTGATTATGAAAAAAAAAGTTTTAAGAGTTCGAAAGGGATGCAGAAAGTTATTTGTTTTAGTGAAATCGATACTGGTTTAAACGAGTGAGACAGTTTTGATTCGAGATTTCCCTATAGGCATGCTCTCTATACGTTACTGATTATAAAGCCTTTTCAAACATTAATAGAAGCCTTATGAATAATGATATCTACATGCCAATTATTAAACCTAACGGTTTGCCTAATGATATTATCATGTGCATAAATGTGAACCTCTATAAGCATGGTATCTTTATGCATATTCGCAGAAAATTAGAAGTTAATCCCTATAGACATGCTTTCTACGTGTGAAGTTGCACGGATCATAAATTAAATCCTATAGGAATGGTTTATACCCTTTGTGCATAAAAGTAACCCCCTCCTTTTTTCACTAAATCCCCATGGGTTTATACAAATTATTACAGACCAGTAAAACAAATTGAAATTAAAAGTACATCAGAAACTACCAGCTACATCCGAGTAGCCTAATTAAGAATTAGTATCTAACCATATGAGATTGAACCACTTCCGGGATCCAGATTTCCAAAGCCTTCTCTTTATCTAGGGTGTTTCAAAGTTCCAAGGAATTTCAGGAATTCCAGGCAATGCTGACACCTAAGATATCAATCAGAATGAGTTACAGTGTAGTGTGGAAGAGCCAGCCCTCAGGTGTCCAAGTTCAGAGGGAGCTAATAGGTCCCAAGGCAAGGCTCACAAGAGGGGGCAGAACTTAAGTTCTAAGAATGAGTGCAAGTGCAAAAGAGGGGGTTAAGGAGTGCCAAGGAAGGCTGGTGGTCGTGCCTTGTCATAATGTAGGCTGGCACACCCCTGACCAAGCATGTTCAGCTAGTCAAATATGAGTACAGACCTATTGAAGGTCAGGATATGGTCTAGACAGTGATTAGGACACTGTTAGACCACAGTTTCAAACTCAGAATACATGTAAAAGGGGAGGTGAATGGGAATTGAAAAGAGTTTAGGAATCAGGAGTCCAGTCCATATACATGAGCAATAATGTCAAGTGTTGTCATATTTTCTGAACCATAACTCAACATACAAAGGGACTAGGTATGGGGATTTCATGTAAGAACAAATATAGTGAAATCAACTTGCAGAGAATTACCGTACAGAAACAGTAAGACAAACAATGAAAAGACTGAATCGTAAACACATAATGGAGAGGCAAAAATTAAAAAAAGAGACATACCAGTTGCAAGAAAGTAAGCAAAGAGAAACAGGATTCTTTCAAGCAAAGCCACAATCAGAGAAGAGAATTTTGAGCTTATGAGTTCAGAGAACTCGAATACTTTTAAGAAAAATCTAAGTGTATTTGAGAGAAGAAGTAATGACTTGTTCGTTGTTCCTTTTGAGATAAGAGGTACATGTATTTATAGTTTTGAAAACGAGTAGAGAATAAGGTAACAAGTAAGGTTTTAACACAAACATGGAAATAATCACAATCAGAATCAATTAACACAAGTACTTGCCTTTAATCAAGGGATTATTGCTCAAACGGATACTAACAGGGTTAATTAAAGAAAGAAATCAATTTGAGAAAGATTGATTTATTACCATATAAGTGATGGTAAAAGTATAGAGTAAATATTTAAGTCTAAGTACAAAGTATACTTAATTTGGGAAAGCATTCAGCAAGGCAAAATAAGGAAAGGAATCAATTAACCTTGACAGACGAGCAAAATTAGAATTCATAAAAGAAAGGTTTTGAAATCAGTCAGAAGATTGGAGATCAATCAAAAAAGTAACATCCTTCTGCACTTTAGTATTTAACCAGGGTGAGCAGGGACACCAGTCATGCAAAGCCAAATTCATCGCAAAAAGAAACAGCATGTAGAAATAGGCATAAGGCTCAGTAGTAAAGCAAAAATTCGAAGCATAGCAATCAAATAGGTCAGGTCACATTGATTTAATAGGAGAAACAGGGTATCAGAACATGCAACAGTTTCCCAGCAGCAAGTAAGGAAACCCCCTTTGAAAAAATAGGGTTTCAATCATAGTCAAGTTTTAAAGATAATAGGAGCCTTGAATCAGAGGAATCACATAAAGGAAAAAGAGATTTTGAAACAAGGAACTTCAAAATAAGTCAGGATTTCAAACGAACGGTTTCAAACCCAAAGACTTGGGGTTTTTCAACAATAGTAGAGCTTAAACAAATCAAACAAAACTTAACCAAACAAGAACTCGTCTAACAAACAGCCAAAGGAAATTAGGGTTTTCAACATGCCAACTTACATAGAAGAACAACACAAGCGAAACATAGCAAAACATGTCGAAAATAAAAGAAGAGATTTGAAATAACTTAACAGAAAACCCTAATCAGCAAAGATAAAGAGTTTGAAAAGCAGAATTTAAAACAAAACTTTGAGAAAATGCTCAGAGAGTTCAAAACAAACATAGATCTGGAGCAGATCTGAAATAAAATCGAAAGAACCTTAGAGATTAGGGTTTCATAAGAAACTCAGGTGATGAGAAAGGCTTTGAAAACCATTTATCTAAGCAGGAGAGTCGAAAGTCGGACTAGAATAGCCATGGCTGGCTGGGAAAAGGTCAGAGATGACCGGAGAACAGTCATCGAGCAAAGGCTGGTCGAACCTTTCAAGATCTGATCATAAGACCACATAAACGAGCACATAGAAGCCATGAGAGGCTGATACGTGTCTCCGATGAGCCTGGAAGGCCATGGATTAGGGTTCGAGTTTGAGGCGGTGGCTAGGGTTTTGAGAGGATTTGACAGAGGAGTGTGTATAAAGGTGGATGAGAGAAGAGAATGGGGTAGGGTTGGGGGGTCGTTTGAATTAAAAAGGAAAGGGGAAACGGTGGTCGTTGATCTAAATGATCAACAGCCAGGATTAAGGGGTTACGGGTTGGGTCGGTCAAACGGGTATTGGGATGGGTAATTAGGTTTGAATTGGGGGGCTGAATTGGGGCTAATTAGGGGTGCAATTTAGGCTATGATTGAAATGCAATTGAGGCTAGATTGCAAATAGCCACTTTTCCCCTTTTATTTTATAAAAATTAGTAATAACGATTTTAAAAGAAAATTTAAAATACTAGGCAAACAAATATTATATAAATACTAACTTAAAAATACTGGAACTAATTTTATAATCATAAAATGCTATTAATCACAAAATAGGCTATAATTACAATTATATGCAATTTAGCTTTAAAATGCCAAATAAATATGCAAAAATTACCTTAATTATACTTTGGCATAAACGTGAGGATGAAATAAGTTATTCACTAAAATAATAATTTTGGGAATAATTATTGGATTTTGTTGTATTAAAATAGGCAGTAAATTGATTTAAAAATCATTAAAAATACCAAAACTCTTGGGTGTGCTTATATATGCACATATATGATATTTTGGAAGTATTTTGGGTACAAAATACCTAGGAAAAAATTGGGTATTAAAAATAGACACGTTAAGTATGAAAGAAAATTGTCATGCCATTGTAAAATCAGTGGAAAATCCAGTAACATAGTGTAGAAGAGTTTATCAAAAGGTCAGAATCATATGAAACTTCGAATTGATCTAAAAGAGTTGGAGGTTTTGAAATAAGAACCCCAGTTCGGGCAAACCATAAAGCAAAGATGAGAGGGCAAGCAGTTGAATCAAAACATGTTTAGAGGTTTCAGAAAAGAACTGAAACTTATAAAATGCTTTTCTTAGAACAGAACTCATGAATAGCATGTAAATACAATAGAAAAGTTCAAAGCAAACAGAGTAAAGAAACTAACTCGAAACATGATGAGAAAAGACTGATAAGAACAGTAGAAGAAAGCATCCATGAGAAGATCCTTTTAGAAGAGACTTAAACAAGGTTCAATGGAAGAAAAATAGTAAGAACACTTAAGAACACGGTAGAAGAATACAGTAGGCGAAACATACCAGAATGTGGTAGAAGAAAATAGCAGAACATAGTAGAAAAGCATAAAAGGACATAGTGTAGAAAACACAATAGAAGAACATACAAGAACGAAATATAGAAAGCATGGTAGAGGAACATACGTGGTAGAAGGAAAACATAAGAACACAGTAGAGATAAATACATATACAAGAAAAGGAGAAGAAATTTGATAAACACGTAAGCATTTTCAGAAAATCCTAGATCGTAAAAGAAAGGCTTTGGAAAGTAATTTTTTGAATGAAAAGTTAGGAAAATCGTTTGAACACTCAAGTAGAGCATAGATACACAATAGATCTAAAATAATTGGAGAAAACATCGAAGGGTTAGGGTTTCAGAAGAACCCTAGAAATGAGAAAAGCTTTGAAAAGTCACCGATCTGAGTCGGAGAGGTCAGAACCAGGCTCAAAACACCATACTATGCCGGAGCATGGCCGGTGATGACTGTGAAACCTTGAATCGACAGAGGTCTGGGTGCAAACCTTTGAGGTCTGGCCTCAATTCTTCAGGTATCAGGTGTGTAAGAGCAAGGGGAGGTAAGTATATTCGGAGGTTGAAGATGTGAAGGCGATTAGGGTTTTAGGAACATTCGAGAGCGTTTGAGAGGGGGGGAGGGTATTCATAGGCGGCGTCATTGTGCAAATGGGGTTAGGGTTAGAGGGGTTAGGGGATTATAAAAGGAAAGGGTGAATCAGGGTCGTTGATCAAAATGATCAACGACCAGGATTAAAAGAAAATCCGGACGGGTTTGAAAACGGGTTAAGGAGTCAGGTATCAATAAGAATTGGGTCGTTTAATTGGGTTGAACGTGGGTAAAATTAAAGGACAATATTGAAAAGAGTTGGGGGCTGTAATTGAAATAGAAATGGGCTAAATATTAAATAGCCAAATTTTCCCCTTTTATTTTATAAAAATAGTGAAAATAATGTTAAAAGCAAATTAAAAGCATTGAACTAACTAATAATATATAAATATTAATTTAAAAATATTGAGACCAATTTTATAATTATAAAATATTATTAATCGTAAAATAGGCTATAATTGCAATTATATGCAATTTAGCTTTAAAATAGCAAATAAATTTGTAAAAAATATTAAAAAATCACCTTAATTATATTTTGGTATAAATATGAGAATAAAAATAAATTATTCATCAGATAATCTTGGGAATAATTATTGGATTTTGTACTGCTAAAAATAGACAATAAATTAATTTTTAAAATCTTTAAAAATTAGAAAAAAATACCAAAACCCTTGGGCATGTTTATATATGCATGTAAATGCTATTTTGAAATTATTTTGCATATAAAGATACACAGGAAAAAATTAGGTATCAACAACTGTCCCTCTTTACCCGGAAAGGATGAAAGAGTTGTCGGATAAAGATATAATGGCCAATTTTAACCGAAAGAAATGATTTGCAAAGTTTTGATCGAGCTCTGGCTCCTGAGCTGCCTACATATCCCTGGTTTTACAAGAATCAGGCTATATGTAGTTCAGGATCCATTGACGAAATATGCCGATGGAGATTTTCGAAAAGAACTGACGCGATGTTTAGGTTGAGAAAGGTAGTTGAAGTCTGATAGGCTACGGGAACCAGAGCGGGATTGCTCCTACTGAGACAACCATTGCTAGCCGGTGTACCTGCGAGTGAGAAATACAAACATATATTGTGCATAGATTTAGACATGATGTATGTTCCCATTGGACAATGAATGATGTCTTGAGACGGTTAGGATGACGTCCTCAGACCATAACGTCCCGGGCCATCAAGCGTATGATAAAGGATTCACAGGCTATGAAATGATGTTCTCGGGCTATGAGAATGATGCCTCCGAACTATGATGCCTTTGAATAATGATATGCAGGAGATAAAATGGGGTCCTCAAGCCATGGCATGGCGTTCTCGGGCTATGAAAATGGTGCCTTCAAACAATGACGCCTTCGGACAATTTGGAGATCTTTCAGCCCATAAAATGCAGAAGGTGGTGATCTTTCAGCCGATGCAAGACGTAAGTAAAAGGTGGCGGTATTTCAGCCATGCAAGAGAAATAAAGTGGCGGTGTTTCAACCATGCAAGAGAAGTAAAGTGGCGATATTTCCACCATGCAGGATGGAGACAGAGCTTAGTCTCGGAAGGCAAAATGGTAGCCTTATGCAATGTAGAGACATGCAGAGGGAGGTAGAGCTTAACTTTGGAAGGCAGAAAAGTAGCCTTATGCAATGCAGAGATATGCAGATGGAGGTAGAGCTTAACCTCGGAAGCCACAAAGATAGCCTTATGCAATGCAGAGATATGCAGATGGAGGTAGAGCTTAACCTCGAAAGGCAGAAAGGTAGCCTTATGCAATGTAGAGATATGCAGATGGAGTAGAGCTTAACCTCAGAAGGTAGAAAAATAGCCTTATGCAATGCAGAGAGATGAATATGGAGACAATACTTAGTCTCGGAAGGCAGAAAAGTAGCCTTATACAACGTAGAAAAGTAAAAGGGCAAACGGTAGTAAAATCTCTCAGCTGATAGCTGATAGCTGATTGCGATATTGCGGCTGTTGGGGATATCATGTACGGATAGCAATTGTAAATAGATGATGCTTCTGAGAGCTGCATTCCCGAAAGTATGAGTGTATAAATGTGTTCGTCGATTTGCAACTTGGGTACCTGCACCCAAAGAAAAATCGTGAGTTCTGTAAAGGGGGAAGGTTAGTTCGTATCCCCGTGGGTTTCGCTCATCCTGCTTGTATCTATTTCGGCGATACTGTGCGTATCCTTGGGGTAGCGTTGCTAAACAAAACAATTTTGATAATAGACATGCATGAAATATATAACATAAATAATAGTTTTCTTTTTAGACGAACCAACGACTGTGATGCGATTCAAGACATTGCAACCTCTCTCGCTTCAGAATTTTGAGGGTCCTCCTCAAAATTCTGCCCTAGTTTACTAGGCTGGCACTTCTGACGGCTGCTTGCGATAAAAGACTGAGATCAACTTCGGAATTTTTAGGGTCCTCCTCCAAATTCTGCCCCAGTTTCAAATAGCAGGGGAAATGAAAATTTTATTTAATTGTGACCGAACCCACGGGGATGCCTACATATCCCCTCTTAAATGGGAATCAGGTCAGGCGTAGTTCAAATTACATCATAAAGAAAAAGCATAAAGGTTACACATAGTATCGTTTGACTGCATCTGAATTGATTGGCTTTGGCCAGTCTCCATCCATTACTGCAAGTATAAGGGATCCTCCAGTTAGAACCCGGTGAACCATGTACGGGCCTTGCCAATTGGGAGAGAATTTCCCCTTGTCTTCATCTAGATGTGGGAATATTTTCTTTAACACCAGCTGCCATGGTTTAAACTTTCTCGGCTTGACTCTTTTGTTGAAAGCTCTGGACATTCTGTTCTGATACAATTAACCATGGCAAACTACATTCATTCTTTTCCCATC
This sequence comes from Nicotiana glauca, assembly GCA_026770625.1. Classification (NCBI taxonomy): domain Eukaryota; kingdom Viridiplantae; phylum Streptophyta; class Magnoliopsida; order Solanales; family Solanaceae; genus Nicotiana; species Nicotiana glauca. Next base: position 30,008 of record MU689957.1, read on the forward strand.
TATAAGGGCTAACTGCTCGTAGCGACCTTTTACCCATTCTGCATCCTCTAACTCCGCTTCTTGTATGATCCTCAGGGAGGGAATTTCTACCTCGGCGGGAATGACTGCCTCTGTACCATAAACCAGCATGTAAGGAGTTGCCCCAGTAGATGTGCGGACCGTGGTGTGGTATCCCAATAAAGCGAATGGTAGCTTCTCATGCCACTGCTTATGCTTTTCTATCATTTTCCTCAGTATCTTCTTGATATCGTTGGCCACCTCTACAACTTCATTCATCTGAGGCCTGTAGGCTATAGAGTTCTTGTGTTTGATCTTGAATGTTTCACACATCACTTTTATTAGGTCACTATTTATATTTAAACCATTATCAATAATGATTAACTCTGGGATGCCGATCCGACAAACGATACAGTCACGATAAATTCTGCCACAACCTTCTTAGTTACCGCCATGTATGATGCTGCTTCAACCCAATTGGTAAAATAATCAATTGCTACCAGGATAAACCTATGCCCGTTTGATGCGGCAGGCTCGATAGGTCCGATAACATCAATTCCCCAAGCGGCGAACGTACATGGCGAGCTTGTTGCAGTAAGCTCATTTGGAGGCACCTTTATCATGTATGCATGTATCTGACAGCGATGGCATTTTCGGACATACTGGATGCAGTCCTTTTCCATAGTCATCCAAAAATAACCTACCTGGAGTACCTTCTTTGCTAAGACAAAACTATTCATATGCGGACCGCAGGTCCCTGCATGCACTTCTTCTAATAATCTGGATGCTTCCTTTGGTTCGACACACCTTAGTAATCCCAAATCGGGAGTCCTCCTGTACAAGATTCCTTCACTGTGAAAGAAGTTGTTAGATAACCTCCGAAGTGTGCGCTTTTTAGTAGCGTTTGCAAGTTCTGGATATTTTCCTATTTTCAAATACTCCTTGATGTCATAGAACGATGATTTTTCGTCTGCTTCTTCCTCGATATGAGCACAATAAGCTGGTTGATCATAAATATTTACTGGGATGGGATCAATGAAGTTCTTATCTGGATGTTGGATCATGTATGATAGGGTAGCCAATGCGTCGGCGAACTCATTCTGGACCCTGGGAACATGCTGGAATTCTGTCTTTGTGAACCTCTTCCTCAAATCCTGTACGTGATGCAGATAAGGAAGTATATTAGAGTTCTTGGTTGTCCATTCTTCTCGAACCTGATGTATGAGCAAGTTTGAATCTCTGATTACTAGCAATTCCTGAACATTCATGTCAATGGCCAGCTTGAGCCCTAAGAGCAGGCATCGTATTCGACCATATTGTTGGTGCACAGGAACTTGAGCTTAGCAGGTACTGGATACTGCTGGCCGGTTTCTGATACTAGGACTGCTCCTATGCCAACTCCTTTGAAATTCGCTGCTCCGTCGAAGAACATTCTCCAACCATCATAGGATTCTGCAATATCTTCTCCTATGAAAGATACCTCTTCAGCAGGAAAATACGTCTTTAGAGGCTCGTATTCTCCACCCACGGGATTCTCGGTGAGATGATCTGCCAAGGCTTGTCCTTTGATTGCCTTCTGAGATATGTAAACAATGTCGAATTCACTTAGCAGGATTTGCCGCTTGGCTAGCTTGTCGGTGGGCATGGGCTTTGGGAAGATATACTTCAGCGGATCCATTCTAGATATGAGATAAGTAGTATAGGCACATAAATAATGCCTCAACTTCTGAGCTACCCAAGTCATAGCACCACAGGTGCATTCCAATAAGGAATACCGGGCCTCGTACGGGGTGAACTTCTTGCTGAGGTAGTAGATGGCTTGCTTCTTTCTCCCCGTTTTGCCATGTTGTACCAGAACACAACCGATCACCCCCTCCAATACTGCAAGGTAGAGCAATAGTGGTCTACCTGGTTCGGGCGGAACCAAAACTGGGCAGTGTTGACAAGTATTCCTTGATTCTGTCGAAGGCTTTTTGGCAATCATCAGTCAATTTGGTAGTGGCGTCCTTCTTCAACATTTTAAAGATCAGTTCACAAATGACAGTGGACTGAGCTATGAATCGGCTGATATAGTTGAGTATCCCCAGGAAACTCATCACGTCCTTCTTGTTCTTTGGCGGTTTAAATTCTTGGATGGCCTTAACTTTTGATGGATCCAGTTCTATCCCTCGGCGAATCACAATAAACCCAAGTAGTTTTTCGACAAGAACCCCGAATGCACACTTGGAGGGATTCAGCTTCAAATTGTACCTTCTCAGTCTGTTGAAGAACTTTCTCAGATCTTCTATTGTGTCAGTGTCTTTCTTGGATTTGATGATGAAGTTGTCTACATACACCTCGATCTCTTTGTGTATCATGTCATAGAAAATAGTAGTCATGGCCCTCATGTAGGTGGCCCCAGCATTCTTCAACCCAAATGGCATTATCTTGTAACAATACATCCCCCACGGCGTAATGAAAGTCATTTTCTCCGCGTCTTCCTGGTCCATCCATATCTGATGATACCCAATAAAACAATCAACAAATGACTGCAGCTCGTGTTTGGCACAGTTGTCAATTAGGATATGTATATTTGGCAAGGGGAAGTTATCTTTTGGACTGGCCCGGTTGAGATCTCCGTAATCGACACAGACTCTTACCTTCCCGTCCTTCTTCGGTACTGGCACAATGTTGGCTAACCATGTTGGATACTCTAATACCCTGAGAACCTTGTCTTTGAGTTGCTTGGAGGCCTCTTCCTTGATTTTTAAACTCATGTCGTGTTTGAACTTTCTGAGCTTTTGGTTTACCGGCAGACATGTCGGATATGTTGGCGGTTTATGAGCAACAATAGTTGTACTGAGACCAGTCATATCATCATACGACCAAGCAAATATGTCCTCATATTCTCTTATAAATTTCGTGTACTCTTTCTTTTCCGATGGTGATAGATGAACACTGATGCGCATTTCCTTGACATTCTCTATATCCACCAAGTTGACAACCTCAGTCTCATATAGACTGGACTTAGGCCTATTCTCAAATTCCTCAACCTCTTTAACGACCTCTTCTAGTATATCATCTTCTTTTGACTCTATGTCTGTTTGTTGCGTTATCTCGTTGCAAGTCACGATCGTTGGTTCATCAAGATAAGTAATAGTAATGCCCGAAACTTTCCGGGCCCTGGTGGTTCTGATGGACCAATTATTGAGGTATGCTCATTGGCTCACAGCTTGTATGGAAGGGCTTTCCTCCCCATTCTCCTCGAAAATGATATAGCAGTCCATATTGTCGTCTTCCAGAAACAGATTCCTCATTGCCGGCAATGCTTCCATTTCTTCTAACCCATATATGACACTTGTTGGCTGGAAAGTCTGCTCCAGGGGAGGTATCGGATGCTCCAGTGGATAGTATGGACTACGCCATGGTGGCGACCATTTATCGAACTCTTTCCAGGTGTATTCATACCCCAAACCAAAAGTATTACCATGTTTCTTCAACTTGATGGGTTTGGCAATTCCCTGGAGGTTTTTGCCAAGTCCCTTTCCAGGCTCATATCCACACCAATTCAGTATACTTTCAATATTGTTATCCCACCATTTATACTTATCCACGGCATTGACTCACTCAATGTGGTGGTAAGTTTCTCCGCCAAATTTCCTTCTGTCTCCGATCACCGGGATGGTCTAGCAACTGTATATGGGATTTCTACCATCGCCATGAATAATCACCTCTTGGTGATTCCATTCGAACTTCACTGCCTGGTGCAGGGTTGATGCTACAGCTCTCACGGCATGAATCTAGGGTCGCCCCAATAGCAAGTTGTAAGATGTTGGGATGTCTATCACTTAAAAGTAAACATCGGACCAAGTTGGTCCCATTTGCAGACATAAACTGATTTCCTTAATAGTGGACCTTTGGGATCCATCAAAAGCTTTGACATTGATGGCTCCATCCTTGATCTCATGAAGGCCTTTTCCCAACATTTTGAAAGTTATCACTGGACAAATATTGAGGCTGGACCCTCCGTCGATCAGAACTCTAGTGATGAAATAATCTTCGCATTGTACAGTGATGTGCAACGCTTTGTTGTGGCTCAGCCCTTCTGTTATGGAAAGTGATTTTGTGGATCTCTAATACTTGCCCAACCATGTTTGCCATTCCCCTCCAGTTATGTTGCCGGGCACATATGCCTTGCTCAACACCTTCAATAGGGCATTCTTATGTGAGTTTGAGCTTCGTAGCAGGGCTAAGATGGAGATCTGGGCTGGCGTTTTGTTCAGCTGATCTATGATTGAGTACTCCTTTGTTTGTATCTTCCTCCAGAAGTCATCATGGCCAGTTTGAGTGATGGTTGGTCATCCAGAGGCTTGCTTACTGGACTCAGCTAGGTGTTCTGGAGTGTAAACTCTGCCGGTTCTGGTCATACATCGTGCCGCAATTGCTTCTTCAGTTTTGGCTTTCCCTTTTCTTCTTGCTTCAGTCGTGTAATCCCAAGGAATCACATTCATATGGGATGGTGCTATGGTTGACATAGCTACTGGAATGGGTACCCTTGCTTTGGAAGGTAATATGGCCACTTCAAATGGTACTGGTGCTTTCAGGGATCCGAACTCGACCTCAATTGGTCCTGGCGCCTTCACAGAAGGAGGTGCTTTGAACTCAAGCGGTATAGACATGTTTACTTCATCGTCCCCAAAAGGCTGGATCTGGACAACGATCGGATTAAGTGTGACTGTTGGTTTCTTTGGTTCGTCACCTTCAGCAATCAATCCAATCGATCCTTTGGGGTCCCAATCATCTTCTATCTCGATCATATGAACGCCTCCAACCTTATGGTCAGGCATAGGGTTGTTGCGAACATTTGGAGCAGGCTCCTTCGCTACGATGATCTTATTGTCAATCAAGGCTTGGATCTTATCCTTCAGCAAACGACACTCGTCAATGGTATGCCCCTTCATGCATGAATGGTATGCACAGGTTTTGTTCGGGTTGATCCATTGGTAAGGATTTTCTGGAGTTATAGCAGGGATATGGGTGACACAACCAGCGGCGTTGAGCCTTTCATACAGTTGGTCAATTGGTTCAGTGATGGTTCTGTATTGTTTGGGAGGTCTGCGGTCGAAATTTGGTCGGGGTCTAGGAAAGTTTTAGCGAGTGGGAGGTGATTGATAGTGAGAGGGTTGAGTACTATAAGCTTGGTAGACATGTGCGGGTTGAGAGTATCTGGACAAAGTGGGTTGATACGTGGGAGGCAGAGATGATTGGTAAGCGGGTGGTGGAATTTGGTAGGAGGGTTAGGGTGCTTGGTAATTTGGGGTAGGCTGATATGTAAGTGGAGGTAAGGGGTAGGTTTGATATTATATTGGGGATTTTGTTCTCTGTACAACTATCACGGCACCCACATCCTTTTTCTTGGATGTGCCACCAGACTGTAGAGCCTTGTTGGTAGCCTGTAATGCTTCAAGGTTGGTGACCGTACCAGTTTTAATACCTTCCTCGATTCTCTCCCCTAGCTTGATGATGTCGGAGAATTTCCGGCCCTCAATCAGAATTAACCTCTCATAATATTCTAGGTCCTGAGCTCAGACGAAAAACCTGTCCATCTGTTCTTCATCTAAGGCCGGCCTGACTTTAGCTGCCTCTGATCTCCAACGAGTAGCATACTCGCAGAATGTCTCTGTAGGCTTCTTCTTCAAATTCTAGATGTAGAATTCATCCGGTGCATTCTCCGTATTGAATCTGAATCTGTCCATCAAATCGGACGCCATACCTACCTAGTTCATACACTTCTTGGGGTCTTGGATAATGTACCAAGATAGAGCATCTCCTTTCAGACTTCTCATAAAGAGCTTCATGCGGATCTTTTCATCCCTTCCGACTCAAACCAGCTTGTCGCAGTACGTCCTCAAATGGACTCTGGGATCCCCTGTGCCATCAAAAATTTCGAACTTGGGAGGTTTGTACCCCTCAGGAAGTTCGACATCTGGCTGAATGCAAAGGTCCTTATAATTCAGCCCCTCAATACCTTTGTTTCCCTCAACACCCTGGACTCAGCTAGTCAGCATCTTGAGTTCTGCGGCCAGGTTCCTGATAAGAGAGTCTTTGTCATCAGACACAGGTGTGCTTGAAATTGGTTGAGTATATTGTGGTATTGTTTCCACATAGATGGGAGTGTTGTGGAGATGATCTTTTGTGGTGTTTAGCGGTTCAGGGATGAGCAATGGGGTGTTGTTTGAAGTGTGGCATATGTTGCAGTATTGAGCATGAGTGGGTTGTTTTTGTGGTTTCAGGGTGTTCTGCTGAGGTTCGGGATTTTGAGTGTTGGGAAAGTTGATGTCTGGGGTAGTAAGGGAAAATGACAGATTCGCCAAGTTTCGAACTTGGTCTAGTTCTTCCTGAAACTTTAGTAACTTCTGTTCGTGCTGGGAGACATTCCCCTTGGAAACATGAGTACCCTGAGGAATCTCTACCCTTTCGATTGCGTTTTCCTTTCCGATGTTGTTCAAATCTTCCATTTTTCCCTTGTTCTTGTCTCGAATAGGACTCGGAGGAGTATGAGGGGGAGGGCCCTTGGATCTTGTGGAGTATGATGATGATGCCAGAGTGCACGAACTAACCTTTGGGGAGGGGAATAAAAAATAAAAAGTAAAAACAAAAGATAACAAGTCAGTGCGGATCGTGAGGAGAAAATGTTGCAATATTTAAACACATAGTGCAAGAATATAAATCATGTCCTAATTTGGGAGCCTTGTTGTGCCCGAGGCAGGCCTAGCGACAAGTTAATTTGGAGAACTTATAACGCTAAATGCCTCATTTTATTGATAAAATAAGTCGAATCCAAAACGACACTAAATAACAGAAAGTAAAAAAAATGTCACTAATGGCCGTTGGCCTTATTACATTAAAAGCAAGAAGGAAAGACTCCTAACTACTTGGTCCCAGAAGGACCTTCCCCAGACTCGGCATTTTTAGCTCCATCTAATAGCTTCACCATCTCACGAAGTCCTAGCAGCAAGTAAGCCCTGGCCAAATGTCCGCCCGTATTTCCTTAAATGTTTTAGCAGTCTTCAATCCTTTTTGATGAACTTCCCTTCCAGTTCCACTAAACGTTTTTCTAGGTACCCCAGTCGCTTGTTGGCGCGAACAACCATATTTTTCCATTCCTCAATCAGCTTTTGATGGGCCGCTTGAATTTCTTGATGCTTACTTTTGCATTCACGCGTCCTCTTACACATTTGGTTGTACTTGACCTGTGCCTCAGCCTTTTCGTCGATGATCCTGTGACCTCAAACGAAACCGGGTTGACCTGACCCATCCTGACCATCTTCTAACCAATCCAGGTAGTATGGAGTATAGCTAGCATGGTACCTGTCTGGTTCAATGGAATCCGTTCCAGGACGATTTTGCAATGCCACATGTGTTGAGCTTGACACTTGTATGGACTATCATCATCTTGAAAGTCGCCTCTGAAATGGCTCATCATTTTGACCCTTGGTATAATCTGCTTCCTCCCTGCCTGTATCATAACTCGAAGAGGAACGTAAGGGTAAGTTCCCCTCAGACTGATAATTATAAGTAACGGTGCATCCCTGGATCGAGTAATGAACTCTTCAGTAGGGAACCATTCAAAGATCCATTGCACTTGGTCCTCTTCCAGATTGTCGAACAATTCTACCCACCCTTTGGCATCTTCTGGCTGAGCGAGCATGTTAGGCATATAGTTCATTTGCCTTGGTTGATGGAAGGCGATATGATCATCCCAATCTCTACGAAGAATCTTTTGTCGATACTCACCCTTTTGGAGGTGCTCCATGAGCCATAGTTGGAGTAGTAGGTTACAACCCTCAAAGTGCTTGGCCCCTCGTTGACAGTTCTCCAGGGCTCGATATATTTCTGCGATGATCATAGGTACTATGCTAAAGGGTTGTCCATCAATTCCTTCCATTAATGTCCTAGTTACCATGGCTAGTCTAGTATGGATCCTAGCTTTTTTCATAGGAAACACTATCATCCCCAAGAAGTAAAACATCAAGACGAAGACCCTTCTATGGATAAGCCCCAGTGAGGTGAGGGTGAATTTATCCGAGTAAGTGCGGTAAGACTTGCTATAGCCATACATCTCGTACAAATAATCTAAAGGAATGTAAGAATCCTTCAAACAAGTTAAATCTGGGTTCTTCTTTAGTCCCATCATCTTGAGGAAACCCCTACCCCTGCGATTTTCTGGCATAAGCAGTTCTAGAGTCTCCCATGGAATTCCAGCAAAACCTCATATTTCCTATAACAAAGGAGTCATTTTAATGTTCCCGAAGCGGAATACCAACCTATCTCCATCCCAGAATAGAGTAGCAGCCTCTACGATTTTGTTGTCAGGTTGGATTGTTAGGAGGGAAGGCAAATTCCCCAAATATTTGCGGACGAGAGTTTGATCACTTGCATGAAGATCCTCTCACCAGCTTAGCAACCTCGGGTGAATGTTGGTGACCATGCCGAATCTAGGGACCTCGTGCCTCATTTCCTGCAAGACAAAGATGTTAGACCCTTACCCCTACTAGACTCGAATATTAATATCAATAAATTGGAATGATAGCATTTAATTCTCCAAGTAAATGCATAGAACATGGTAGCGTCCATTTGGGTTTCACGGAAACCCGGTGGACTTTGGACAAGGCTATCTTAAAGAGTCATTATGTGGACAACATAACTGACTTGGCTAGGTTTGACCATGATGCATGCACAGTTAAACAGAGTAAGTCTTCTATACGGTATTAGACTGCTACCCTTAAGCGGATAACTCAAGAGGGAAAGGCACGGAACCGTCGACTACACCGTTGATGGAATGATTTTACCGCAAATATGCCTTTGCCAAATTTAGGGGGTGATAATTCGGAAGGGAGAAACCACTCATTATAAGTGTTGCTATGGTATTTTGCTTGGCATGAGTGGAATATGATGTTGAAAATGCAATTACAAGAATGAAACAAGTTGTCACGTATTTGCACGTTCATAATGATTACAATAATTGCTCATAATACAACAGTATTGAAGGAAAGCGGTAAAAGAAAGAAATAAAGAAATAAAAGACATGAAGAGCCAAGTCTGTTTCGTAGTAGAAGAAGGGATAAAGGCAGTAAGTAAAGGCAATAAAGTCACAAACAACATGAAATGGTAAAAGCCTAAAGGAATCCCCAATGGAGTTGCCACGTTGTCGCGCCCCCTTTTTCTCGCGAAATTGGGCTGGTGACATTTGGGAGGACAATTCGTTCCGTTTTGGGAATTAGGTTTTGGAATTTTGGAGAGTCGCCACCTAATGATTAAGTGGATTAGGACACTAAGAAGTCTTTGAGTTGAAGAAATCAGAGTTCGGGTAAGGGCTAAAATTATCTCGAGGGGAAGGTGTTAGGCACTACTCAAGATCCACTAGTGTGGTTCCCAGCCATGTTATAATTGTGACTTTACATAAACAAATAAGAAATTAAGGCTCAAATATAGGGACTCGCACACAACGTTGCAAACAAGTTAAAATTTATATGAGAAAAATAAGAAAGCATAATTTTGTGGAAAGATTTAAACAACTTATGGAGAAAACAAGTAAGAAAGCAAGTAAGGGAGGGGAGCCCTAGGTTTGTTATTTATATGGATTACACCAATGCAATATCTAGTAATCACTCCTCGGAGAGGGGCTACATGATATATTAGCACATCTGTCATCATTTCCATATCTACCATTCACACTTGTTAGGTATTAAAGCGCGTAATGGTATCGTTGCTTATTGCATGCTATTACCCATCCCAATCCTATCAGTCTCAGAGGCATTGAGACTACTAATACTAAACGGAAGGGAATTGGGGCTTTTCAGAGTTTTCAAAGGGCAAAAAATCTAGGCACCAAACAATAACAAGTAGCACATAAGAGGGGTAAACAATTAGCAGTTAGGGCTCAGATATGCCTCTTCATTCAAAGTAGCCAAATCAATTAGCATGACATACAAGTACTGGTTAGGTCTTAAAATAAACTTAACGTAGGAAGGGTGGCTGATTTATCACATATTTTCAGATAAGAAGTCCGAATTAAACCTGCATGCAGGTTGTAATTATTAAGACTGGTATAATTGATTAATAACCTACAAGTTTGGCTAGATGAGTCCTGTAATCATGATACCTAACGTTGTAAGAGGTATACTGATTTTAAATAAAGATTACTGATTTTAGAAACAAGCAAATGTTCTGCAGATTAAAAACGACTTTACACTGGTTCTAGACTTGAAATAGACGATTCCGGTTCAGTTAGTAATTCCTATAGGCATGCTTTCTAAGCATTATTGATTTAAAACATTGTAAAAAAAAGAGCATGAACCCTACAGGCATGGTATCTAGATCATTTTGTTATTTTAACCTATAGACTGTTTGCCTAATGTGCATATGCAAGTGTGAATAAACTTATAGGCATGGTTTCTGTATGCGTAATGAAATGACTTACAGACAAGATTTCTAAATGTATAATGAAATGACCTATAGGCAGGATATCTATATGCAGATGTGAATAAACTTATAGGCATGATTTCTAATAGCGTAATGAGATGACCTATATGCAGGATTTTTATATGCAGATGTGAATAAACTTATAGACATGATTTCTAATTGCGTAATGAGATGACTTATAGGCCGGATTTCTAAATGTATGATGAAAAAATGACCTATAGGCAGGATATTTTATATGCAGATTCATAAACGAAGACGTTGTGATTGAAGAAAATAAAACCTAAGGCATGATATCTACCCCGCAAGCATAACACAAGAGACCCTTCCCCATTTTTACTAGACATCCCATAGTTATTACAAGTTATTACAACTCGAATGAATCCTAAAAACTAAATTACATCAGACATTAAAAAAAAAACCAACCAAGGAAAGCCTAATTCAGACTCCTAGTATGACATGTGGAATAAACCAACTTCCAAAGACCAGATTTTCAAAGCCTTATCTTATTCGGGGATATGTCAAAGTTCCAAGGAGCTTCAAGAACTCCAGGCAGTGCTTACACCCCAAATATCATTACAGGATCATAGTGTAGTGTGGAAGAGCCAGCCCTCAAATGTCCAAGTTCAGAGGGAACTCAAGGTCCCAAGGCAAGGCTCATAAGAGGGGGGCAGAACTTAGAGGCTAGGAGTAAGTGTAAGTGCAATAGAGGGGAATTAGGGAAGGCCATGGTAGGTTGGTGGTCATGCCCAACAATTGGGATGCTAGCACGCCCCTGACCAACCTGTCAGCTTTAAGATTGGAGAGTTAGGACCTATTGAAGGTTAGGTTCAGCCCTGGATAGAAATTTGGATGCTGCCAGGCTATACCTTAACTCAGCATACATAGGGGAGTGGGGTATGGGGATTCATACTAGAAGCAGGATGCAATGAAAGAGCAGGAAAATGGGTATACCCAGCAATGAGACATACTAGCACACTTTCAAGCCTACTTAGAGGTTAGGGGGTCAAAACTTAGGTCATGGACAACAATTCTTGTTGCCATGCCCCAAGTCCCCACTCACAAATACATAGAGGGGTACTGGGATAGGGAGCAATTATTCACAAAGAAAAAGAAGCAGGCAGTAGCATATAGGCAACTTTAAGTCAAATGTTAAACTTTACAGAGAAAAGAAAGTAGACATGGGTACTAGGACTTGTAAATAGACACATTGGGGTGATGATGAAAATTAAGTTAGGACATACCAGTTTCGAAGAGACAAGTAAAGAGAAGCAATAGCCTTGTAAAAGCCAAAGTGCAGACAAGAAGCAAGAATATTATAAGTTCAGAAGAGAATTGTGATTGTGTAGTTCTAAGAGTGTTCAATCGTGTATGCTGTGTTAAAGAAAGGCAGGTATTTATAGTGTAGAAAGCGAGCAAAAATAGGTAAGAGAATAGTTTAAAAAATCAATTACACAAGGTTTCCCTTTAATTAAGGGATTCTGATTTCAAACGGGCAAATCTAATTAAGGAAAGAGATTAATCAAACACTTTTCAAAGCAGTACAAGAGAGGTAAATACATAAAGGTTTATTTAAGGACAAAGTTTTGACAGTACACGATTATGCAAAATTAAGGAAAGGAAATCAATTGACAACCAAGCAATCACGAGTCAAAAATTTTGTATGAATGAACCAAGTCAGAAAGGGGGAAAGATTTTAACTTAAGGAAAATCAGTAAAAATCAATTAGACCTATTAAAGGGGATTCTAAATCAATCACAAGTTGGAAAGACTTTTTGAAGAAAGGTTCATCACATATAAAGAGCATACAGACACGTTAAGTATGAAAGAAAATTGTCACGTCATTGTAAAATCAGTGGAAAATCCAGTAACAGAGTTTAGAAGAGTTTATCAAAAGGTCAGAATCATATGAAACTTCGAAATTGATCTAAAAGAGTTGGGGGTTTTGAAATAAGAACCCCAGTTCGGGCAAACCATAAAGCAAAGATGAGAGGGCAAGCAGTTGAATCGAAACATGTTTAGAGGTTTCAGAAAAGAACTGAAACTTATAACATGCTTCTCTCAGCAATAGAACTCGTGAATAACATGTAAATACAATAGAAGAGTTCAAAGCAAACAGAGTAAAGAAACTAACTCGAAACATGATGAGAAAAGAATGATAAAAATAGTAGAACAAAGCATTCTTGAGAAGACACTTAAACAAGGTTCAGTAGAAGAAAAATAGTAAGAACACTTAAGAACACGCTAGAAGAATACAGTAGGCGAAACATACCAGAACGCGGTAGAAGAAAATAGCAGAACATAGTAGAAAAGTATACAAGGACATAGTGTAGAAAACATAATAGAAGAACATACAAGAACGGAATATAGAAAGCACGGTAGAGGAACATACATGGTAGAAAGAAAACATAAGAACATAGTAGAGGCAAATACACACAAAAGAAAAGGAGAAGAAAGTCAGATAAACACTTAAGCATTTTCAGAAAACCCTAGATCGTAAAAGAAAGTCTTTGGAATGTAATTTTTTGAAAGAAAAGTTAGGAAAATTGTTTGAACACTCAAGTAGAGGATAGATACACAACAGATCTATAAAAATCGGAGAAAACCTCGAAGGGTTAGGGTTTCAGAAGAACCCTAGAAATGAGAAAAGCTTTGAAAAGGTCACCGATCTGAGTCGGAGAGGTCAGAACCAGGCTCAAAACACCATGGTATGCCGGAGCAAGGCCGGTGATGACTCTGGAACCTTGAATCGGCAGTGGTCTGGGTGCAAATCTTCAAGGTATGGCCTTGATTCTTCAGGTATCAGGTGTGTAAAAGCAAGGGGAGGTGAGTATAGGTCGTCCATGGCCTGAGAGGCCATGGATTCCAATGAGTCAGAGGTTGAAGATGGTGGAGGCGATTAGGGTTTCAGGAATATTCGAGAGCGTTTGAGAGGGGGGAGGGTATTCAGAGGCGGCGTGATTGTGAAAATGGGGTTAGGGTTAGAGGGGTTAGGGGATTAAAAAGGAAAGGGCGAATCAGGGCCGTTGATCAAAATGATCAACGTTCAGGATTAAAAGAAAATCGGGACGAGTTTGAAAATGGGTTAAGGGGTCGGGTAAAAATAAGAATTGGGCCATTTAATTGGGTTAACTTAGGTAAAATTAAAGGCCAAAATTGAAAGGAGATGGGGCTGTAATTGAAATAGTAATGGTCTAAATATTAAATAGCCAATTTCCCCCTTTTATTTTATAAAAATAGTGAAAATGATGTTAAAAGAAAATTAAAAGCACTGAACTAAATAATAATATATAAATATTAATTTAAAAATATTGGGAAGAATTTTATAATTATAAATACTATTAATCATAAAATAGGCTATAATTACAATTATATGCAATTTAGCTTTAAAATAGCAAATAAATTTGTAAAAAATATAAAAAAATCAACTTAATTATATTTTTGTGTAAATATGAGAATAGAAATAAATTATTCACCAAAATGATAATCTTGGGAATAATCATTGGATTTTGTACTGCTGAAAATAGACAATAAATTGGTTTTAAATTTTTTAAAAATTAGGGAAAAATACCAAAACCCTTGGGAATGCTTATATATGCATGTACATGCTATTTTGAAAATATTTTGTATATAAAGATACACTGGAAAAAATTGGGTATCAACAACCATGGAGCGAGATTGTATCAGTTTTGTGCGCAAGTGTCATCAATGTCAGGTGCACGGAGATTTGATTCATTCTCCGCCATCTGAATTGCATACAATGTCCACACCATGGCCCTTTGTTGCTTGGGGCATGGATTTCATTGGGCCAATCGAGCTAGCAGCGTCCAATGGGTACATGTTTATTCTGGTAGCCATTGATTATTTCACCAAGTGGGTTGAAGCTAAAACTTTCAATTCTGTGACCAAGAAGGCAGTAGTCGATTTTGTTCACTCAAATATCATTTGCCGATTTGGGATCCCGAAGGTAATAATCACGGATAATGGTGCTAATCTCAACAGTCATTTGATGAAAGAGGTATGCCAACAATTTAAGATTACGCATCGCAACTCCACCCCATATCGCCCCAAAGCGAATGGAGCAGTTGAGGCAGCTAACAAGAACATAAAGAAGATACTTCGGAAAATGGTGGAAGGTTCCAGGTAATGGCATGAAAAGCTTCCCTTTGCATTGTTGGGTTATCGAACTATTGTTCGTACTTCAGTAGGGGCAACTCCTTATTCGTTGGTATATGGCATTGAGGCAATGATACCCGCAGAAGTTGAAATCATATTCCTTCGGATTGTCGCTGAGGCCGAAATTGATGATGATGAGTGGGTCAAAACCCGCCTGGAGAAATTGAGTTTGATTGATGAGAAAAGATTAGCAGAAGTGTGTCATGGTCAGTTGTATCAACAGAGAATGGCAAGAGCATATAACAAGAAGGTGCGTCCATGGAAGTTTGAAATGGGTCAGTTGGTATTGAAACGTATCCTTCCACATCAGGCGAAAGCAAAAGGCAAGTTCGCCCCAACCTGGCAGGGTCCGTTCGTCGTAACAAGAGTGGTGTCCAATGGTGCTTTGTATTTAACAAATGTAGAAGACAAATGTGTAGAAATGACTATCAAATCTGATGCAGTCAAAAGATATTATGTATGATTTCTTTGGTTAAATTGTGTTTGTTTGTACTTGGCATATTTTGAAGATTGGAATAACGAAGGCGTTTTGTTCTACTATCTAAACACTTTATCCTTTGTTACCCCTTTTGAGCCTTGTTTATTTCATTTCATACCCCTCTTTTGGAATCAGTGGCAAAGTTCAGCAACGCGAGAGCAAGAGATAAGTAAAAGGAAAGAATGAAAAAGAAAAGAAAAAGAAAAAAGAGAAGAAAAGAAGAAAAGTAACAAAAAGAAAAAAAGGAGAAGAAAAGGAAAAAAAAGAAAAGAAAAAGAAAAATCACAACAACAAGGCAATTCCTATGACATGAACTACGTTTGACCTGATTCCTTTTAAGGATACGTAGGCAGCCTCACAGTTCAGTCTCATCAAAATAAAATCCAAAAGTCCCCAAGCAAAAAAACTGGGGTAGAAGTTGCGGTTGTTGTAAGAAATCTGATTTCGAAAGTTGTAATATTGAACCCATTTGAATTGTTTTGAGCCTTTTTATACCGTTTATTTCTAACCCTATCCAAAAGCCAATGTTACGGTCCAAAGAAAGAACTTCGGATCAGTCTTTGAGAGGTGCCAAGTCGAGCAAGTAGAGGCGAGTCATATCAGGGGAAACACTTTGGTCCAAGCAGGGAAAAATAATGAAAATGAGAGAGTCTTATTGGTGAAAACCCTCACAGGCACCTAAGGCGAGGGAAGCTAAAGAAATAAAAAATGAGAGAGTCTTATTGGTGAAAACCTTCACGGGCACCTCGAGGAAAAAATGAGTTGAGAGATGAACAAATGAGAGAGGCCTGTTGGTGAAAACTCTTTAGGGCACCGCAGGTCGAACAAGGTCAAGGTTTTGGTGAAGAAATCAGGTTATGGAATTCCGGGGCAACAAAGTGTGGCAACTGAAAGTTGATTGGTTGGACAGACCGGGCCGATTAATCCGAAATGCATGTCATGATCATTGGTACCAGTTGTTCCACTCAGATAAGTCTATTTCCTTTTTAACAAGTCATCCAGTTTTGGATTTTCTTTATCCTTAACTCTCAAAGTCATTGTATTTCATTTCTTTAGTGGTTTATTTCTCTAAGATGTTTCAATGTCAGTCTTGTTTAAGCAAATAAGAAAGGATTTCAAAGATCACCACCAACTTCCAAAATTGCACAAAGAACAGTATGGCCAAAGCATACCAAAGATAGTATGATGTAAAGTGGGATATAAAGTGTCAGTGAAAGTTCCAACGGGGGAATGATTTAGTAATTTCATGAGAGATGCAAAGGTTCAGATAAAGGGGTCAGAGATGTAAAACAACGGTTTGGGTATAGAACACCCCAGTCATCCAAGGTCATATGGGTTGAAAGTCAGTCAGAAAGTCAAGCGGTTCTTAGCCAGTTCGGGGAAGCCAGTCAAAACAAAGCACAGCAGTGGAGAGACCTTGAGTAAGAATGCCATCAACTAACCACCACATTTTAAACTAACAAGATTTTTCTTTGATTGAAATAGGGGAAGAAAGTTTCGTTGTTTTGGAGAAACCCTCCATAAGGAAAGGCGAGCACCAGACAAGTTTGACCGTAAACTCTCAGGACTCGCCTGAATGAGGGATTTAATTGGAAGTTTTCAGGACCCTCCTGGAAAATAGGACCTAGTTTAAAAATTGAAACAATCATGAGTAGCAAAATCTAGCATAAATGTACCCCAAGGAATATAAATTGGTTTCAAAGTTTGCATGTTTGAGATATGATTCAATTAGAAGTTGTCAAGGCCCTCCTGAATAATGGGACCTAGCTTTGGTATTTCTATTAGATAACAAGATTTAGAATACGATCTGTTGTAGGGAAGTATAAGTCAGCCGTAAGAGTTCTATCGTAGGGAAGTATAATTCAACCGTAAAAGTTGTCACTCTTAAGATAAGGTTTGATTTTGATCTTCAGGAGCCTCCTGGATAATGGGATGTAGTTTTAAGACCCTCTTAGATAACAAGATTTAGCGGAAGTCACACCTTTAGAAGATAACTTAGATTTAAAACTGTCGTTTAACTAAGAGTTGTTAGGACCCCCCTGCATAATGGGACCAAGCTTTCAAATTCTCAGTAATATTTGGTAACTTGATTCAGTTTAACACTCACATATGTGCCCAGCTACCAAACTGGGACAGAAAATTTTCTTTGTTTTATCTATTTTTGTTGAAATCATCTACCCACTTGGATAACAGGGAGAAGCAGTTCAATTTCAGCAATCAGGCGCCAACCTGGAGAGCACGAGAATACAATTCAAGTTCAGTAATCATGCGCCCACCTGGAGAGCATGGGAATACAATTCAAGTTTAGCAGTCAGGCGCCCACCTGGAGAACACAAGAATACAATTCAAGTTCAACAATCAAGCACCCACCTAGAGAGCATGGGAATACAATTCAAGTTCAGCAGTCAGGAGCCCACCTGGAGAGCACAGGAATACAATTCAAGCTCAGCAATCAGGCGCCCACCTGGAGAGCACGGAAATACAATTCAAGTTCAGCAGTCAGGCACCCACCTGGAGAGCACGGGAATACAATTCAAGCTCAGCAATAAGGCACCCACCTGGAGAACACGGGAATACAATTCAAGTTCAGCAGTCAGGCGCCCACCTGGAGAGCACGGGAATATAGTTCAAGTTTCAGCAATCAGGCACCCACCTGGCGAGCACGGGAATACAGTTCAACTTCAGCAATCAGGCGCCCACCTGGAGAGCATATGAATACAGTTCAAGTTCAGCAATCAGGCGCCCACCTGGAAAGCAGGGGAATACCGCTAAAGTTTTGGCAATCAGGCGATCACCTGGAGAGCAAGGGAACAACACCAGTTTTAAGAAAAGGAAAAAGATTTAAGTGTCGGTAATCAGGCGTCCACTTGGAGAAAAGGAAAGCATCTCAGATTATAATTCGAGCTCAACAATCAAGCGTCCACCTAAATAAAGGGAAAGCATCTCAGATTGCAATTCAAGTCGGAACCAAAGGAACTTCGCTAGGAGAATACAAGTCAACAAGGCAACAAGAATCACAAGATCAAGTTTGAAGATATAGATAGGGCTTTTGTAATTCATAGATCATAGTTTAGTCTAGCTTCTTTTTATTTTGTCATGGTGTAATAAGGGGTTCAGTAAGCAGTAGCAGCAACAGCAGCAACGGCAGCAATAGTGAAATCACAGCTTCATGGTAGTCCTAGCTACCAAAACTTCCCGAACTACACTAACCTGATTCCGTTATAGCCAAGGATATGTAGGCAACCTCAAAAGCAGGGTGCGGTCAAATCTTTCAAAAAATGCTTCCCACAGATTATTCAAATGGGCAAAAATTGCTCGTATACGCTCACTTTATCTTTGTACGAAAACTCTTCATGTTTCCGAGCAAAGAGGGGCAGCTGTGAGCACGTGATTTTTGCCCTATATGAATTACTCCCACAAATTCAAAACAAAATAATTTCTCCTTTAAAATAATAGTAATTAGTACAAAGATTTACTGAAAGCATCCCAGAAACTAGTGTCACAAGTGCATGAACAACTACTAATAAAGACATAAAATACAACACAACCTCCGCCCGGAATACAATGGACAGAAAAGAAATACAGTTACTAGAAAAGGACTTTAAAGAGCTACGGGTCGCCTTGCATACTGTAGCTCACCTAGTCCCTGAATCGTCCGTGCCGCGGTGCCCAGTAGGCGCTGATATATCAAGTACCTGTGCAACAAAAATGCACAGAAGTGTAGTATGAGTACGTAGTCAACGTGTACTCAGTAAGTATCCCGCCTAATTACGGAGGGGTAGAGACGAGATGGTCAACTCTGACACTTTCTAATGGTCCAATAATGACTCATCCGTAATATATATACTAATCAGTGGATCTATACTATAACATGATTTTTAAGCCAATTAGAAGGAAACAAATAATCAATTAATTCCTTCATGGGAAAGCTAGCCAGAATTTCTTTTTAAGAATATATTCCGAATATCTTTAAGCCATGAAAGGCAACAACAATTCAATTAAGTTCCAGGCAACAATACAAGCATGCACAAATCATACCATGGCGACGGCCCGATCCAACAGAAATAAAGGTGCACTAGCCGAGGGTCGACGACGCGCCTATAGATGCATCTACTAATCTGCCGAGGCGTTCGGCCCGTTCCAAAATAAACACACACAGACAGATAATCAGTCAGGAAGTCAACATGGAGAAATTATCCAGGAATGGTCAATTCTCTTTATATTTGAGAAAACGAAGCTTAAGTCTTTTAGAAATCCAATTATTAATTTAATGTGATATAAGAAATCTAAGCCATCAACGATTTCACAATTATTCCACATATAACATGCTTTTGGGTCCTAAACTACCCGGACAATAGCATATAGTAGCTACGCACGGACTCTCGTCACCTCGTGCGCACGTAGCCCCCACAACTAGGAGCACATAATTAATTAAACTCACATATGGGGTAATTTTCCGCCTCATAGAATTAGAAAGGAGACTCACCTCGCAACCGGCATTCTACATCCTTCCGAAAGCTTGAACCAACGCACAACGCACCGAAACTAGCCAATGATCATACAAATCTATTAATATATGCTCAACTATACCTTACAACTTAATTTATAACAATCCTAACCCCGAACGAAAAGTTGACCAAAATGCCCTCGGGCGCAAGTGCCCGTAATCCGAAATTTCTCGAAGATAAAGATTACCCATAACCTTGGGAACTCAAATATATAATTTTCTCTTAATTCCATGCTCAAAATCTTGGCTAAAATCTAAGATTTATAATTTTCTAGATTTTCAACCAAAACCCCAATATTTACTCTAATTTCCATGCTTAATTCCATATGTACTTGATATATTTAACTCAAAAGTGATTGGGATAACTTACCTTAACATAGATGACGAAATCCCTCTTTGAAGCTCTCCAAAAAATCGCCCCCAAGCCATGAAAAATTGGAGAAATGAACTCAAAATCTGACTTAAAACAACCTCACTGCCCCAGCTATTTTTGCTTCTGCGAAAATATATTCGCTTCCGCGCTTCCGCTTTTGCGGACAAATCTTAGCTCTTGCGATCCCCAAGCTCCAGCCAATTTCTGCTTCAGCGGAACCCAAACCGCATCAGCGGTCCCTCTTAAGCGGTCCAAAAACCGCTTCTGCGGTTCCTCCCCAAGCCAGCCTTTCCGCTTCTGCAACCTCTCCTCCGCAGATGCGGTCCTGCTTCTGTGGACCCTTGACCGCATCTGCGGTCCCCCAAGCCTTTGTCCAAAACCACTTCTGCGGCCACTCGTTCACTTCTGCGGTTCCGCTTCTGCGGTCACCCAACCGCAGAAGCAAAAATGCCAGCAACCAGATGCTTCAACACTTCTTCAAAGTCAATTTTTGATCGGCTAACCACCCGGAATTCACCCGAGGCCTCAACCAAACATACCAACCAATCCCAAAACACCTTACGGACTTGATCGAGGCTTCAAATCATATCAAACAGCGCTAAATTCATGAATTACACCCCAATTCAAGCTTTATGAACTTTGAACTTTCCAACTTCTATTTCCGATGTTTAAACCTATCAAAACACGTTCGATTGACCTCAAATTTTGCACGCAAATCATATTTGACATTACAGGCCTACTCCAACTTCCGGAATTTTGATTCTGACCCCGATATCAAAAAGTCAACCCCCCGGTCAAACTCTCCAAAAACCTCCAACTTTTTATCTTTCGCCAAATGGCTTCAAACCGGTCTGTGGGTCTCCGAATTCACTTCTGATCGCGCTCCCAACTCCAAAATCACCATGCGGAGCTATTCCCAGTCTCGGAATCCCAAATGGACATCGATAACACTGAAACACACTTCAAGCCAAACTTATGAAATTTCTTCTAAAATGCTAACTTCCACAATAGATGCCAAAACGCTCCCAGGTTATCCAAAACCTGCACCGGGAATGCGCCCAAGTCCGAAATCATCATACAAACCTGCTGGAACCTAGATCCCGATTCCAAGGTCGTTTACTCAAAATTTCAAATCCTAGTTCATTATTTCAACTTAGGCTTCCGAAATGAGAATTCTCTTCCTAATTCAACTCTGAACTTCCCGAAACTAAATTCCGACCACGCGTACAAGTCATAATACTTGAAATGAAGCTGTTCATGTCCTCCAACTGCTGACCGGAGAGCTGGTACTCAAAACGATCGACCGGGTCGTTACAACCTGGGAAGCAAAAATAACAGAATATGAGAGGTCAGCAGTAAGCAGTAGCAGTCAGCCCAGATTTGACCAATCAAATAGTGAACAACGCAGGAAAAACCAATGGAACAATAGTGGAACTTCAAAAAAACTGACTCCAAACCAAAGCTTAAGCCACATCTCTAACTAGATGCACAAGTTCAGAAGTTTTCCAGAAATTCTAATTTAACAGAAGATTTAGAGAGCCAAACCAAACAACCAGAACCAATTCATACAATTTTTAGCATTTTCTTGGAATTTTTTAGAAGGAAATCAACTAATTCTGAAATTCAGTATTTCTTCTTATCTTTTCTGTCTTTCTAGGGTGTAAAAGCCATGTATTGAGTGAAAGGAAGGCTTTACTTATAGGGGTGGGGGTTTGTGGTGTGCCTTACAAGGCAAGACAATCAGATTTTCCTAAAATACCCTCACATGGCATCTTTTAAAACTAATTTCTGGACAGCTGTCCATTTCCTTCAGATATTTTCATTTTTCAGCCTGTTTTTCCTAATAATTTTGGGCAACTGTCCATTTAGGAAGCTTCTTAATCAATTATTGAAAGATTCCCCGAGTTAAATAATCCCCCAAACTACCCTATAAGGTTCCTAAATATTCAATTAACACCCCTGAAAATTCTGAACATGTAAAACCTAAGCAAACAATTTTCTAACAGAAACTTTAGGCCAAACGAATCAAATGGCATCAATTTCAGAAATCTAAATAGATTTAACATGATATGAAATCAGAAATCAACCACCAATTGAACAACTGAAATTGACATTTAGGCATAAACAAGTAATGAATGCCATATTTCACTCTCTCAGGCAAATGAACCAACCATCTAATAGGGAAACAAACTATGCTAGCATCCTGATTTCCATCTCGCAGAATAAACTTAGATTTAAAATTGAAACCTTAATAGCCTAATGGCTAACTTAAACATTTAACGATAAAGCACAGAAACTAATTAACAACCCAAAATTAGAAACAAAACAAAACCTAGTTGAGGAAACTGACCACTTGAACTTTGATGAAGATGCATAACTAATGAGTTTTTAGCACTTCTAAGTAAACACGCAAACAGAAGAACATCAAAACCTGAACCTTCCTTTGTTGAAGAAAATAGAAAATAAAGGAGAAAACAGAGCGGTATAGGAGAGACCAAGGTGATGACAACAAGAAGGATAAAAAAAAGAGGGGATGAAAATCAGTACCCATAGCATGTGAGAATCAAAAGCTTGCTGATCCCTAATGATGCGAGCTCAGATGAACCTTGAATTGGGTCGGAACAAATTCGAAATGATTCGAAATTGAGGCTGATTAGTTGTCCTTGCCAAGAACAACTAACCAACATGTATTTCCGGCCAATTCGAAGCTTGAAAACAAACCGGTGATTTCTGTCTGGTTGTAGATTTAGAATTTGGGGATTTAGGGTTTTCTAGGTTTTGGGTTCAGCTCTAAAATCGGAGGAATTTGAGGGTGAATCGAGAACAATGGAATGGGGATTTGGAATGGGGGGGAGGGGGGTGAAGAGGAGTTCGTGATGTTGATTTGGTGATGATTGAGCCACCGGAACCGCCGTGAAGCGATTTCTGGTTGGCGGAGTAAGGCGGAGGCAATTTCGAATTTGGGGGTGGCGTCTCTAGGGTTTGAGAGAGGCGGAATGAGGGGAGATGAAATTTAAGGGGGAGGGAGGGGTCGTTCGGACAGTTAAATACCTGGGGGTTGGTAAGTTCCGGGCCGTTGGATCTCGATAATCCAACGATTGTGATGACATGGGCATTAAACGAGGTCATTTGGATAAGTGGGGGGGGACTAGACCGGGTAAGCAAATGGGTTCTGGGCTGGGTTTGGGGTAATTTGGCAAAAATATCACTTGGGCCAGGGGGAAATTAAATAGATATGGCCCAATTAAGACTCCTTTCTCTTTCACTTCAATTTTCTTTTTATTTTCATTTCTCTTTTTTAATTCCTCCTTCTTTTTTTCAAAATTAAAAATAAAATCCTAAATTAAAATTAAAAATAAAATTAACCTATCAAATTGAATTAATTAACTCATAATTACCACAATTAATTAAAAATCAAATTAAAGGAAAACTACCAAAATTCAAAACTAAAATTTAAAGTGTGAAAATAAACTATTTTTGTGGTTTTTCCCATTTTTATAAAACACCTAATTTGTTAATTAATCCTAAAATGTAGAATTAAATCCTAAATGCAAATGCAACATATTTTTGTATTTTTTCAAAATTAACATGCACAGACAAATGCAAACAATAACAAAAATACTACGAAAATCCACGAAATTGCAAAGAGATGGAAAAAATTATTTTGTTTTGAATTTATGGAAGTGATTCATATAGGGAAACAAACTATGCTAGCATGTTGATTTCCATCTCGCAGAATATACTTAGATTGAAAATTGGAACCTTAATGGCCTAATGGCTAACTTAAACATTTAACGATCAAGCACGAAAACTAATTAACAACCTAAAATTAGAAACAAAACAAAACCTAGTTGAGGAAATTAACCACTTGAACTTTGACGAAGATGCATAACTAATGAGTTTTTAGCATTTCTGAGTAAACACGCAAACAGAAGAACATCAAAACCTGAACCTTCCTTTGTTGAAGAAAACAAAAAATAAAAGGGAACACATAGCGGTACAGGAGAGACCAAGGTGATGAAAACAAGAAGGATAAAAAGAAGAGGGGATGAACATCAGTACCCGCTACATGTGAGAATCAAAAGCTTGCTGATCCCTGATGATGCGAGCTCTGGTGAACCTTGAATTGGGTCGGAACTAATTTGAAATGACCCGAAATTGAGGCTGATTAGTTATCCTTGCAAAGAACAACTAACCAACCTGTATTTCAAGCTAATTCAAAGCTTGAAAACAAACCAGTGATTTTTGTCTGGTTGTAGATTTAGGATTTGGGGATTTAGGGTTTTCTATGTCTTGGGTTCAGATATGAAATCAGAGGAATTTTAGGGTGAATCGAGAACAATGGTTGGGGATTTGGAATAAGGGGTGAAGAGGAGTTCGTGATGTTGATTTGGAGATGATTAAGCCACCGGAACCGCCGTGAAGAAATTTTCGGTGGGCAGAGTAAGGCGGAGGCGGTTTTGAATGTGGGGGCGACGTCTATAGGGTTTGAGAGAGACGGAATGAGGGGAGATGAAATTGGGTGATGGGGGTGGGGGTGGGGATGGGTCGTTCGGACAGTTAAATACCTGGGGTTTGGTAAGTTCCGAGCCGTTAGATCTCGATGATCCAACGGTTGTGATGACATGGGAATTAAATGGGGTTGTTTAGATAAGTGGGGGGACTGGACCGGGTAAGCAAATGGGTTCTGGGCTGGGTTTGGGGTAATTTGGCGGAAATATCACTTGGGCCAGGCAGGAAATTAAATAGATATGGCCCAATTAAGACTCCTTTCTATTTCACTTCAACTAGCCAGTTATGAGTTAGTCTTAGGATTTTAGTCTTAGGATGCTACTGGTCCACTACTGATGCAAGACTTTATTTGCAGGATATTATTATATCTTCCATCTTTTTCGTATTGCCTGTATTTCTTTTTTGCTGTTATTTTGTTATTTTAAGTTATTTTATGTTATTTTATTATGAGTTTATTGATAGTAATAATGTATCGTCTTTTGTTGCTTTCTTGAGTCGAGGGTCTCCTGGAAACAGCCTCTCTGTCCCTCGGGTTAGGGGTAAGGCCTGTGTATATATTACCCTTCCTAGACCCCACTTATGGGATGACATAGGGTAGTTGTTGTAAATTATGATTAGGCTTGTTTGATCCTATTAGATCGTATTGTTTTAATAAAATTCAATTGTCCTCTCCTTTTAGTAATATATAGATTTTGTTGTTCTTAATAATATTATCTAATTTTTAGTTAATAAAATCTTTGTTAATATAACGGGACATATACAGGCAGTGCATCGAATAACTTTTTTGTTATGTATTTTTCTTTATTATATCTTCCAATATTTAATATTACTATATTGTTAATAGAAAGTTTCATTAGCATATTACGTTATTTAATATTTTTTCTGAAGTTTTTTTTATTTCATTATTTTTGGTTTTTTATTTTCAAATAATTTTAAAACTCCAACTTAAAACTACTCCCCAATTTGAATTGGTAATTTATTATTTTTTATTTTAAAACTCACATTTGAAACTATTCCCGATTTGAATGGGTAGTTCTTCTTCTCTTTTTTTTCGTTTTTAATAGCTTTTTTTTTGCTTTTTAAAAATAATAATAATTTAAAAACTCCAACTTAAAAATACTCTCACCCAATTTGAATGGGTACTTATATTTTATATATTTATATTTTTGTTTTTATATTATAGTTAATTATAAAATATCTATATTTATTAATTCAAATAAAATAACCTATATATATATATATATATATATATATATATATATATATGGTAGTTTTGTATTTTTTTTTTGTTTTTTTTGGTTTTTCTATATATTTAAATTAAAAAATAATAACCAATAACTAATTATTAATTAAAAATAACTACCAATTTGAATGGGTAGTTATTGTCTTATATATTTATA
>MU689957.1:64217-94206 GCA_026770625.1 Nicotiana glauca
AGTTTTTATAGATATTTAAATTCAAAAATAATAACTAATTATTAACTAACTAACCAAATAGTAACTAATTATGCCATGTGGCTTCTTTTTAGGGTGTCACTTGGCTTAAGGAGATGACTTTGTCCTCTCTTTTTAATAATATATAGATATAGATTTTCTTTTTATTTTCATTTCTCTTTTTTAATTCCTCCTTTTTTTTCAAAATTAAAAATAAAAACCTAAATTAAAATTAAAAATCAAATTAACCTATCAAATTGAATTAATTAACTCATAAATACCACAATTAATTAAAAACTAAATTAAAGGAAAACTACCAAAATTCAGAACTAAAATTAAAAGTGTAAAAATAAACTATTTTTGTGGTTTTTCCCATTTTTATAAAACAACAAATTTTTTATTAATCCTAAAATATAAAATTAAATCCTAAATGCAAATGCAACATATTTTTATATTTTTTTTTAAAATTAACATGCACAGACAAATGCAAACAATAACAAAAATGCTACGAAAATCCACGAAATTGCAAACAGATGGAAAAAATTATTTTGTTTTGAATTTATGAGAGTGATTCATATAGAGAAAAAATCACGTGCTCACAAGAATAACGACAAGGGTATATACCTTCAAATAGTATAACGGAGGATAAATATAACTAATATTTGATAGTAGAGGGACAACTACGACCCTTTTTCATTTATTTTTAGTCTCTGCTTAATAATTCTTTCGATATTAATCACTGTATAATAATATTTTAGTTATTTATCAATACATAAACAATCTCTACGTTATAATTAGCAAAATTAATATGAACCAAACCCCCAAATTTTAAAGAAAGAACGCGTCTTATTTTCCCATCCATACTAAAATTGTTGAGCCAAATAGTAAGTACAAATAGTAGGGCTATCCAGTTTTCGCACGGGTAATTGAAAAATAGCTCGTATTTACAAAGTCATTGAGGAGATAAAATTTGAATAAAAATACCTTAGCATAAACACATAAAGTTCCAGTATAATATGCTGGATTATAGAGCTCCTACATATAAACTTCCAGCACATTATGTTGGAACTCTAGCACATTATGAAATTCGAGCATATTATGTTAAAATCTCATATGTAAAAAATTCGAACTCCAGCATATTATGTTGGAATATTTCTGAAATTTTAAGGGTATTTTTGTTGAAATTTTACTTTTATATGAAAAAGTAGCTAAATTTAAGGATTTTTTTACATTTCTATATACTATTTGAAACTTTATATATCTTTTGTTCAAAGTTGTAGATATCTTTTATATATATTTTGTATTCAAGGGATTATTACAAAAATAATCACCTCTTTATATGTAATGAACCTTTCTTCAAAAGGGCTTTCCAACTTGTGATTGATTCAGAATCTCCTTTAATAGGTCTAATTGATTGTTACTGGTTTTCCTTCAGTTAAAATCTTTCCCCTTTTCTGACTTGGATCATTCATACAAAATTTTCAACTCATGATCGCTTGGCTGTCAATTGATTTCCTTTCCTTAATTTTGCATAACCGTGTACTATCAAGACTTTGTCCTTAAATAAACCTCTATGTTTTTACCCCTCTTGTACTGCTTTGAAAAGTGTTTGATTAATCTCTTTCCTTAATTAGCTTTTCCCGTTTGAAATCAGAATCCCTTAATTAAAGAGAAACCTTGCGTAATTGATTTTTAAACTATTCTCTTACCTATTTTTGCTCGCTTTTTACACTATAAATACATGCCTTTCTTTAACACAACAGACACAATTGAACACTCTTAGAACTACACAATCACAATTCTCTTCTAAACTTATAATATTCTTGCTTTTTGTCTGCACTTTGGCTTTTGCAAGTCTATTGCTTCTCTTTACTTGTCTCTTCAAAACTGGCATGTCCTAACTTAACTTTCAGCATCACCCCAATGTGTTTATTTACAAGTCCTAGTACCCATGCCTACTTTCTTTTCTCTGTAAAGTTTAACATTTGACTTAAAGTTGCCTATATGATACTTCCTGCTTCTTTGTCTTTGTGAATAATTGCTCCCTATCCCATTACCCCCTGTGTTTGTGAGTGGGGACTTGGGGCATGGCAACAAAAATTGTTGTACATGACCTAAGTTTTGACCCCTAACCTCTAAGTAGGCTGGAAGGTGTGCCAGTATGTCTCATTGCTGGGTATACCCCTTTGCCTGCTCTTTCATTGCATCCTGCTTCTAGTATGAATCCCCATACCCCACTCCCCTATGTGTGCTGAGTTAAGGTATAGCCTGGAAGCATCCAAATTGCTGTCCAAGGCTGAACCTGACCTTCAATAGGTCCTAACTCTCCAATCTTAACACTGACAGGCTGGTCAGGGGCGTGCCAGCATCCCAATTGCTTGTCATTACCACCAACCTGCCATGGACTTCCCTAATTCCCCTCACTTGCACTTACACTTACTCCTAGCCTCTAAGTTCTGCCCCCCCCCCTCCTATGATCCTTGCCTTGGGACCTTGAGTTCCCTCTGAACTTGGACATTTGAGGGCTAGCTCTTCCACACTGCACTATGATCCTATAATGATATTTGGGGTGTAAGCACTACCTAGAGTTCTTGAAGCTCCTCGGAACTTTGACACATCCCGAATAAGAGAAGACTTTGAAAATCTGGTCTTTGGAAGTTGGTTTATTCCACATGTCAGACTAGGAGTCTGAATTAGACTTTCCATGGTTGGATTTTTTTTTTAATTTCTGATGTAATTTACTTTTTTGGATTCATTCAAGTTGTAATAACTTGTAATAACTATGGGATATCTAGTAAAAATGGGGGAGGGTCTCTTGTGTTATGCATACGGGGTAGATATCATGCCATAGGTTTTATTTTCTGCAATCACAACGTCTTCGTTTATGAATCTGGATATAAAATATCCTGCCTATAGGTCATTTTTTCATCATTCATTTAGAAATCCTACATATAGGTCATCTCATTACGCAATTAGAAATCATGTCTGTAAGTTTATTCACATCTGCATATAAAAATCCTGCCTATAGGTCATTTCATTACACAATTAGAAATCATGTCTATAAGTTTATTCACATATGCATATAAAAATCATGCCTGGCCCTCAATAAATGTATATATTAAAATACTTAGATTTCGGGATGTGCCATTTAGCGAATTTCACGGCCTTCCCCAAAAATAATAACATGCTAGTCTCTTTAGGCGCGTATTAATAATTTTACTTTCTTAAACTCGGGTGCACATTTATGTGACCCAAATCCAAATGTCAACGGAGTCGAAATATGTCAATAACCACGTTTACATTGATGTGACGTGGTTTTAGATGTGTTTTCACGACGTTGCAAATCCTTATAAAATAATAATAATCAAGAGCAGTTGAAAGTTAAAATTTGCACATAAGTTAAAAGCATGTTATTAAAATCAGATAATTAAGCCAAATATGACAGTTGAGCGACCGTGCTAGAACCACGGAATTCGGGAATGCCTAACACCTTCTCCCGGGTTAACAGGAGTCCTTATCCGGATTTCTGGTTCGTAGACTGTAATACAGAGTCAACTTTTTCCTTGATTCGGGATTCAAACCAGTGACTTGGGACACCATAAATCTCTCAAGTGGCGATTCCATTCTCTTAATAAACGAATACCATTTCAATTGTCCTTTAATTAGAAAAACTCCTTCTACCACGCCTCTTTCGCGGGGTGCGGTAGCGCAAAAAGGAGGTGTGACACCCACAGTTGTAGAAAATTTAAGGAAAGAGAATCAATTAACAACCCAGAAATCAGAAGTCAAAGATCTTGTATGAATAAACCAAGCCAGAAAGATGGATAGGTTTTATCTTAAGAGAAAATCAGTAACAATCAATTACATTTATTAAAAGGGATTCTGAATCAATCACTATCTTGAAAACCTCTTTCAAGAAAGAATCATCATATATAAAAGCGTACAGACACGTTAACATGAAGAAATTTGTCATGCTATTCAAATGGAAGAGTCTAGTGTAGGAGAATCAGAATTACGTGCAAACGAGAAATTTTCACACTTGGAAATATGTCCTTGTCTGATCCTACAACCAAACTTGGAGGAAATCCCCAAATTCTAGGGCTTCTGACTCGAGTCAAATACAGAGATGAAGAGGCAACCGGCTCAGAGATTTCCTTTCAGAAACTCGTGAGAAACATGCAAACAAGTAGAAAGATTAAGCAAACCGAGTGAAGAAGCTAATTCGAAGCATAATGAGAGAACAACTGATGGTGCAAGAAACAATAGAAGAAACACATTCTTAAACAGGTCCTTTTAGGAGAAAAGTTTATACACGGTAAAAATAGCAGGAATACTTAAGAACATGGTAGAAGGATACAGTAGGAGAAGCACAACACATCGATAGCAGAACATAGTGAAAGAGCATGCAAGAACTTAGAATAAAAAACACAGTAGAAGAATATACAAGGACGGGGTGTAGAAAACATAGTAAAGAACATTTAAGCACGGAGTATAAATACAGTAAAGAACACACAAGAACACAATAGAAAAAGTGTAAGAATATAGTAGAAAGCAAGTGAGAACATGATATAGGAAACACAGTAAGAGAAATAATACGAATAATAAAGAAGAAAAATCATAAAACACTTAAACACTTTCCAGAAACCCTAAACCAGAAAAGAAGGATTTTGAAAGTGATTTTCAAAAGAAAATTTAGGTAAATCATTTGAGAACTCAAGTATAGCATGGATACGTGACGGATCTAAAAAAAATAGAGAAAACCTCGAATAACTAGGATTCAGAGGAACCCTAGAGTGAGAAAGGCTTTGAAAAGGTCCGATCTAAGTCGGATAAGGTCGGAATCAGAGTCAGGAGGCTAGGATACGCCGGAGCAAGGCCGGAGATAGCCGGAATCCTCGAATCGGCGAAGGTATGAGTGAATACCTTCGAGGTCTGGCCTCGAACCTTCAAGCATCAGGCACATAAGAACAGTAGGAGGTGAGTATAGGCTGTCCATGGCATGAGAAGCCATAGATTCTGGCGAGTTGAGGGTTGAAAATGGTAGAAGGCGATTAGGGTTTCGAGAGAGTTCGAGAGAGTTTGAGAGGTGAGACAATTCAGAGGTAGTGGTTGGTGAGAAATGGCTAGGGTTAGGGCGGGGTTGGTGAATTAAAAAGGAAAGGATAAAACATGGTCGTTTATCATTTAGATGAACGGCTTAGATTGAATGGGGGTCCGGGCGAATCAGATAAGTGGGTCAGGGGTCGGGTTAAAATAGGAATTGGGTTGGGTAATTTGGAATTTGAAATTGGGTTAATTGGGGGGCTGATTTTGGCTATAATTGAAATATAATTGGGGCTAAATTTCAAATAGCCACTTTTTTCCCTTTTTGTTTTATAAAAATGGTGAAATCAATTTTAAAAGCAAATTATAAGCGCTGCACTAATTAATAATATATAAGTATTAATTTAAAAATATTGGAACCACTTTTATAATTATAAAATACTATTAATTGTAAAATAGGCTATAATCGTAATTATGTGCAATTTAGCTTTAAAAAATCAAATGAATTTGTAAAAATATACAAAAATCAACTTAATTATATTTTGGTGTAAATATGGGAATAAAATAAGTTGTTCACTAGAAATGATAATCGTGGGAATAATTATTGGATTTTTGTACTGCTAAAACAGAAAATAAATTGATTTTAAAATCTTTTAAAAATTAGGAAAACACCAAAACTCTTGGGCATGCTTATATATGCATATACACATTATTTTGAAATTACTTTTTACGTAAAAATATATAGGGAAAAATTGGGTATCAACAACCACCCCTCTTTACCCGGGAAGGATGAAAGAGTTATGGTAAAGATATGATGGCCAATTTTGACCGAAAGAAATGATTTGCAAAGTTTTGACCGAGATCTGGCTCCTGAGCTGCCTACATACCTCTGGTTTTACAGGAATTAGGCCATATGTAATTCAGGATCCATAGACGAAGTATGTCGATGGAGGTTTTCGAAAAGAACGAATGCGATGTTTAGGTTGAGAAAAGTAGTTGAAGTTGATAGGCTGCAGGAACCGGAGCAGGATCGCTCCTACTGAGACAGCCGTCGCTAGCCGGTGTACCTGCAAATGAGTAATACAAACATATATTGTGCATAAAATTAAACGTGATGCAAGTTCCCGTTGGACCATGAATGCTGTCTTTGGAAAGTTAGGATAACGTCCTCAGACCATGACGTCCTGGGCCATGAGGTGTATAATAAAAGATTCGCAGGCTATGAAATGGTGTTCTTGGGCTATGATAATGATGCCTCTGAACCATGATGCCTTTGAATAATGATATGCAAGAGATAAAATGGGGTCCTCCGACCATGGCATGGCGTTCTCGGGCTATGAAAATGGTGCCTCCGAACAATGGCGCCTTTGGACAATTTGGCGATCTTTTAGCCGATGAAATGCAGAAGCTGGCGATCTTTCAGCCAATAAAATACTTAAATAATGTTGGCGATATTTCAGCCAATGCAAGACGTAAATAAAAGCGGCGATAATTCAACCATGCGAGAAAATAAGTGAGGCGGCAATCTTTCAGCCAGTGTAAAGTGTAAACATAGACGACGATTTTTCAGCCGATTGCAGGACTCAAATAAAAGTTGGCGATATTTCAGCTATGCAAGAGATAAAGTGATGATATTTCAGCCATGCAGGATTTAAATAAAGGTGGCGACCTTTCAACCATATGGGTGGAGACAATGCTTAGTCTCTGAAGGCAAAAAGGTAGCCTTATGCAATGCAAGAAATGTAGATGGAGACAATGCTTAGTCTCGGAAGGCAGAAAGGTAGCCTTATGCAATGCAAGGAAATGTAGATGGAGACAATGCTTAGTCTCGGAAGGCAGAAAGGTAACCTTATGCAATGCAAGGAAATGTAGATGGAGACAATGCTTAGTCTCGGAAGGCAGAAAGGTAGCGTTATGCAATGCAAGAAGATGCAGATAGAGACAAAGCTTAGTCTCAGAAGGTAGAAAGGTAGCCTTATGCAATGTAGATAAAATACAGATGGAGACAGTGCTTAGTCTCGGAAGGCAGAAAGGTAGTCTTATGTAATGCCAAAAAATGCAGATGGAGATAGTGCTTAGTCTCGGAAGGCAGAAAGGTTGCCTTATGCAATGTGGCAGATAAAGGTGGGTGGTAACGAAAGCTCTTAGCCGATAGATGATAGCTGATAGTTGATTGCGTCGTTGTGGCTACTGGGGATGTCATGTGCCGATAGCACTTGTAAGTAAGCGTTGATTCTAAGAGTTGTATTCCTAAAAAAGTATGAATATGTAATCATATGTGATGATTTTATGTCTTGGGATCCCTGCATCCAAAGAAAAATCGTGAGTTTTGTAAAAGGGGAAGGTTAGTTCGTCTTCCCGTGGCCTTTGCTTATCCTGCTCGACTCTTGCTTTCATTGGGGGTAGTGTCGCTAAACAAAGCAGTTTTGATATTAGCTATGCATGATTTAGAAAAAAATGTGATGTAACTACATAATTTAAAATGATTTTCTTTTAGATGAAACGATGACTGTGATGCGGTTCAAGACATTGCAACCTCTCTCTTCGGAATTTTGAGGGTCCTCCTCAAAATTCTGGCCCAGTTTATGGGTTTGGTGCTTCCAACGATTGCGTGTGATGACTGGCTAAAAATCAATTATGGAATTTTGAGGGCCCTCCTCAAAATTTTGCCCCAGTTTCCAATATCGGGGAAATGAAAATTTTATTGAATTTGTGACTGAACCCATAAGGCTGCCTACGTATCCCCTATTAAACGGGAATCAGGTCAGACGTAGTTCAAATTACATCACAACGATTACACATATTAACGCTTGACTGCATCTGAATTGATCGTCTTTGTCCAAACATCTCTGTCCATTTCTGCAAGTATGAGGACTCCTCCTGGTAGAACCTGGTGAACCATGTATGGACCCTGCTAGTTGGGAGAGAACTTTCCTTTGGCTTCATCCATGTGAGGAAAGATTTTCTTCAACACCAGCTGCCCTGGTGTAAATTTCCTTAGCTTGACTCTTTTGTTGAAAGCTATGGACATTCTGTTCTGATACAAATGACCATGGCAGACCACATTCATTCTTCTTCCATCTATAAGGGCTAACTGCTCGTAACGACTTTTTACCCATTCTGCATCGTCTAGTTCCGCTTCCTGTTTGATCCTCAAGGAGAGAATTTCTACCTCAACGGGAATGACTGCTTCTGTACCGTGAACTAGCATATAGGGAGTTTCCACGATTGATATACGAACTGTGGTACGGTATCCCAATAAGGCAAATGATAACTTCTCATGCCACTGCTTATGCTTTTCTATCATCTTCCTTAGTATCTTTTTGATGTTCTTGTTGGCTGCTTCTATGGATCCATTCATCTGAGGTCTGTAGGCTATAGAATTGTTGTGTTTGATTTTGAATGTTTCACACATGGTTTTCACCAAGTCACTGTTTATATTGGAACCATTATCAGTGATGATCGACTCTGGGATGCCGAATCGACAAAAGATACGGTCGCGGACAAAGTCTGTCACAACCTTCTTGGTTACTGCTTTGTATGACGCTGCTTCAACACATTTGGTAAAATAATTAATAGCCACTAGAATGAACCTGTGCCCGTTTGATGCAGCAGGCTCGATAAGTCCGATAACATCCATTCCACAAGCGACGAACAACCATGGCGAGCTTGTGGCAGTAAACTCGTTTGGAGGCACTTTTATCATGTATGCGTGTATCTGCCAGCGATGGCATTTTTGGACATACTGGATGCAGTCTATTTCAATAGTCATCCAAAAATATCCCGCTCGGAGTATTTTCTTTGCTAAGACAAAACCATTCATATATTGATCGCAAGTCCCTGCGTGAACTTCTTCTAATAACCTGGATGCTTCCTTTGCTTCGACACATCTTAGCAATCCCAAATCGGGAGTCCTCCTATACAGGATTCCTCCGCTGTGAAATAAGTCATTGGATAACCTTTACAGTGTGTGCTTCTGAGTAGTGTTTGTAAGTTCTGGATATTCTCCCGTTGTCAAATACCTCTTGATATCATGGAACCAAGGTTTTCCGTCTGCTTCTTCCTCGACATGAGCACAACAAGCTGGCTGATCATGAATTTTTACCGGGATAGCATCAATGAAGTTCTTATCTGGATGCTGAATCATAGATGATAGGGTGGACAATGCGTCGGCGAACTCATTCTAGACTCTGGGTACATGCTGGAATTCTGTCTTTGTAAACCTCTTCCTCAACTCCTGTACATGATGCAGATACGGGAGTATCTTGGAGTTCTTGGTTACCCATTCTTCTCGGACC
Organism: Nicotiana glauca; assembly: GCA_026770625.1. Taxonomy (NCBI): domain Eukaryota; kingdom Viridiplantae; phylum Streptophyta; class Magnoliopsida; order Solanales; family Solanaceae; genus Nicotiana; species Nicotiana glauca. The sequence continues at coordinate 73,556 of MU689957.1, forward strand.
TGACGTATGAGTAAGTCTGAATCCTCGATTACTAGCAACTCCTGAATGTTCTTGTTAATGGCCAACTTGAGCCCTAAGAAGCAGGCTTTATATTCGGCCATGTTGTTGGTGCATGGGAATCTGAGTTTGGCAGATACCGGATAATGCTGGCCGGTTTCTGATACTAGGACTGCTCCTATGCCCACTCCTTTGAAATTTACTGCTCCATCGAAGAACATCCTCCAACCATCATACGATTATGCAATATCCTCTCCTATGAAAGATACCTCTTCATCAGGAAAATAAGTCTTTAGAGGCTCGTATTCTCCATCCACAGGATTTTCGGCGAGGTGATCTGCCAAGGCCTATCCTTTGATTGCCTTCTGAGATACGTAAACAATGTCGAACTCGCTTCGCAAGATTTTCCACTTGGCTAGCTTTCCAGTGGACATGGGCTTCTGAAAAAATGTACTTCAGCGGATCCATTCTTGATATGAGGTAAGTGGTATAGGCATAGAAATAAAGCCTCAACTTCTGAGCTGCCTAAGTCAAAGGACAACAGGTGCATTCTAATAGAGAGTACCAGGCCTCGTATGGAGTGAATTTCTTGCTGAGGTAATAGATGGCTTGCTCCTTTCTCCATATTTCATCGTGTTGCTCCAGAACACATCCGAATGCTCCATCCAATACTGCAAGGTAGAGCAATAGGGGTCTACTTGGTTCTGGCAGAACTAAAATTGGTGGCGTTGACAGGTATTCCTTGATTTTGTCGAAGGCTTTCTAACAATCATCGGTCTATTTGATAGTGGCATATTTCATTAAAATCTTGAAGATAGGCTCACAAATGACAGTGGATTGAGCTATGAACCGATTGATGTAGTTGAATCTCCCCAGGAAGCTCATCACGTCCCTCTTGTTCTTTGGCGGTGGCAATTCTTGAATGGCCTTAACTTTTGACGGATCCAGTTCTATTCCTCGACGAAACACAATGAACCCCAGTAGTTTTCCAATAGGAACCCTGAATGCATACTTGGCGGGATGCAGTTTCAGATTGTACCTTCTTAGTCTGTTGCAAAACTTCCTCAGATCTTCCATGTGGTCAGTGGCTTTCTTGGATTTGATGATGACATCATCTACATACACCTCGATCTATTTGTGTATCATGTCGTGGAAAATAGTAGTAATGGCCCTCATATAGGTGGCCCCTGCATTCTTTAACCCAAACGCCATCATCTTGTAACAATACATCCTCCATGGCGTAATAAAAGTCGTTTTCTCAGCATCTTCCTCATCAATCCATATCTAATGATACCCAGCAAAATAATTGACGAATGATTGCAATTCGTGCTTGGCACAGTTGTCAATTAGAATGTGTATGTTTGGTAGGGGGAAGTCGTATTTCAGACTGGCCCGGTTGAGATCCCGGTAGTCGACACAGACCCGGACCTTTTCATCATTCTTTGGCACTGGCACAATGTTGGCTAGCCATGTTAGATATTCTACTACCTTGAGAACCTTCGCTTTGACTTGCTTGGTGACTTCTTCCTTAATTTTTAAACTCATGTCTGGTTTGAACTTTTTGAGCTTTTGCTTTACCGGCGGACATGTCGGATTGGTTGGCAGTTTGTGAGCTACAATAGATGTACTGAGACCAGTCATATCATCATATGACCAGGCGAATATGTCCTCATATTCCCTTAGAAATTCTGTGTACTCTTCCTTTTCTGATGGTGACAGATGAATACTGATGCGCGTTTCTTTGAAATTCTCTGCATGACCCAAGTTGACAACCTCCGTTTCGTCCAAGTTAGACTTAGGCCTATTCTCAAAGTTCTCAACTTCTTTAGCAACCTCTTCTGGTATATCATCCTCTTCTGAGTCTATATCCATTTGTTGCATTGTCTCGTTGCAAGTCACAATCGTCGGTTCATCAAGATAAGTAATAGTAGTACTGTGTAAATAAAATAAATGGTAAAAAGGTAATGAGAGCGAGATTTATAAGAAACTAAAATGCTTTGATAAATTTCATAAGTGTTTTGAACATTGGAGCTCTTATTTCGAAATTAAAATGCGGAAATAAAATCAACTAGCAAAAAGTAAAAGGTGATGCATGGTGCTTTGTTCAGCTTTGCTACCCCAAAGCTTTTCGGGCCCTGGTGGTTCTGATAGACCAATTATTGAGGTGTGCTCCTCAGCTCACGACTTGTATAGAAGGGCCTTCCTCCCCTCCCTCCTCGAAAACGACACAACAGTCCATATTATCATCCTCCAAGAACAAGTTCCTCATTGCTGCTAATGCTTTCTCTTCTTCTAACCCATAAATGACTTCGGCTGGTTAGAAAGTTTGCTCTAGGTAAGGTATCGAATGCTCCAATGGGTAATAAGGTTCGCGCCATGGTGGCGAATTAAACTCTTTCCAGGTGTACTCATATCCCAAGCCGAAAGTGGTGCTATGCTTCTTCAGCTTCATAGGCTTAGCAATTCCTTGGAGATTCTTGCCAAGTCCCTTGCTAGGTTCATATCCATACTAATTCAGTATACTTTCAATCTTGTTATCCCACCATTTATCCTTGTCCACGACGTTCACTCGCTCAATGTGATGGTAAGTTTCCCCACCTATCTTTTTTCTTCCTTCGATTGCTGGGATTTGGTGACTGTATATGGGATTGCTATTGTCGCCGTGAATAATTACCTCTTGGTGATTCCACTCAAATTTCACTTCTTGGTGTAGGGTTGATGCCACAGCTCCAGTGGCATGGATCCAGGACGGTCCCAACAACAAATTGTAAGATGCCGGGATGTCTATCACTTGAAAGTCAACGTCGAACCAAGTTGGTCCCATTTGTAGACATAAACTAGTTTCCCCAATGGTGGACCTTTTGGATCCATCGAAATCTTTGACATTGATGGCCCCATCTTTGATCTCATACAGACACTTGCCCAATGTTCTGAGAGTTACCAATGGACAAATATTAAGGCTGGACCCTCCGTCGACCAAAATCCTGGTGATGAAATGATCTTCGCATTGCATAGTGATGTGCAGTGCCTTGTTATGGATCAACCCTTTACATGGCAAATCATCTTCGTGGAAAGTGATTTTGTGACTTTCCAATAATTGCCCTACCATGTTCGCCATTTCTCCTCCAGTTATGTTGCTGGGTACGTATGCCTCACTCAGTATCTTTAACAGGGCATTCTTATGTGCATCAAAGCTCTGCAGAAGAGCTAGGATGCAGATCTGTGCCGATGTTTTATTTAGTTGTTCAACGATTGAGTACTCTTTTGCTTGTATCTTCCTCCAGAGATCATCAGGCCCAATTTCAATAGGCCGCCCACAGGCCTGGTTACTTAATTCAGCTAAATGTTCCGGAGTATAAAACCTGCCAGTTCGGGTCATACCCTGTGCTGCAATTGCTTCTCCAGATTTGGTGTTCCCTTTCCTTCTTGCCTTGACTGCGTAGTCACAAGGGACGGTCTTCGTATGGAATGACGCTATGGCTGACATTGCCACCGGGATAGGTACCCTCGCTTTGGGAGGTAACACAACAACTTCAAATGGTGCAGGTGCCTTTGGGGACCCAAACTCAACCTTAATTGGTCCTGGCACCTTTGCGGGAGATGGTGCTTCAAGATCGAGTGGTATGGACATGTTTACTTCAGCATCTTCAGAAGGCTGGATCTGGACAACAATCGGGTTAAGTGTGACTGTTGGTTTCTTTGGTTTGTCATCTTTAGTAGTCAATTCGATTTTCCCTTCAGGGTCCCAATCATCTTCTATCTCTATCATGTGAATGCCCCGGCCCTTGTGGTCAGGTAGAGGGTTGTTGCGAACATTAGGAGCAGGCTCCTTTGCCACGACGATCTTAATGTCAATCAAAGCCTGAATCTTTTCCTTTATGGAGCGGCACTCATCAATGGTATGGCCCTTCATGCTGGAATGGTATGCACAGGTTTTGTTCGGGTTGACCCATTGGGAAGGATTTTCTGGGGTTATGGGTGACGTAACCAACGACTTTAAGCCTTTAATACAGCTAGTCGATTGGTTTGGCAGTGGCGGTGTACTGTTTGGGAGGTCTGCGGTCAAAGTTTGGTCGGGGTCTAGGGAAATTTTGAAGAGGTGATTGATAGTGAGCTTGTTGGGTATTGTAGGCTTGGTAGACGTGTTCTGGTTGGGAGTATTTGGGGGAGGTAGGCTGATATGTGGGAGGTGGAGATGATTGGTAAGTAGGCAATAGAGCTTTTTAGGAAGGTGAGGGTGCTTGGGAATTTGGGATAAGTTGATGTGTGAGTGGAGGTAATGGGTAGGTTTGGTATCTGATTGGGGATTTTGTCCTCTGTGCAACCATTACGGCACTCACATCCCTTTTCTTGGATGCGCCACCAAACTGTAGAGCCTTGTTGGTGGCTTGCAATGCTTCAAAGTTAGTGACCATACCACTTTTAATACCTTATTCGATTCTCTCCCCTAACCTGATGATGTAAGAACATTTCTAGCCCTCGATCAACATCAACCTCTCAAAATATTATGGGTCTTGAGCCCGAATGAAAAAGATGTTCATCTGTTCTTCTTCTAACGCCGGCCTGACCTTGGCATCCTCTGATCTCCAACGAGTAGCAAACTCGGGGAAAGTTTCTGCAGGTTTCTTCTTCAAATTCTGGATGTAGAATACATTTGGTGCATTTTCTGTATTGAATCTGAAGCTGTCCATGAAATCAGATGCCATACCTACCCAGCTTGTCCACTTCTTGGGGTCTTGGCTAATGTACCAATATAGAGCATCCCCTTTCAGACTTCTCATAAAGAGTTTCATGCGGATCTTTTCATCCTTTCTGACTCCGACTAACTTATCGCATTATGTCTTCAAATGGACTCAGGGATCTCCTTTGCCATCAAACATTTCAAAATTGGGAGGTTTGTACCCCTCTAGAAGTTCAACATCTGGCTGGATGCAAAGGTCCTTATAATTCAGCTCCTCGATACCTTTGTTTCCTTCGACACCCTGGACTCGGCTATTAATTACCTTGAGTTATGCGTCTAGGTTCTTGATAAGAGAGTCTTTTTCATCAGACTCAGGTGTGTTTGAAATTGGTTGAGTATAGTGCGGTGTGGTTTCCACATAAATGGGATTGTTGTGATGGGGGTAGGAACGTTCAGGGACGAGTAATGGGGTGTTATTTGAAGTGTGGCATGTGTTGCAGGGGTGATCATGAGTGCGTTGTTTCTATGGTTTCGGGATGTTTTGTGGAGGTGCGGGGTTTTGAGTGTTGGGAAGGTTGACATCTAGGGTTGTGAGGGAAAATGACAAGCTGGCCAAATTTCGGACTTGGTCTAGTTTTTCCTGAAATTTCAACAACTTTTGTTCAAGCTGGGAGGCACTTTCCTTGGAAACCTAAGTACCATGGGAGGTCTCTAACCTTTCAACCGAATTCTCCTTCCTCATGTTACCCAAGTCTTCCATTTTTCCTTTGTTCTTTTTTCTGACTGGACTTGGAGGAGGCGGAGGTGGAGGGCCATTGGATCTCGTAGAGTATGATGATGCCAGAGTGCAACGGACTAACCTTTGGGGAAAGGGAATAAAACAAAAAGTAAAAACAAAAAGGTAACAAGTCAATAAGGACTGTGAGGAGAAAATGTTGCAATATTTAAACACATAGTGCAAGAATATAAATCGTGTCCTAATTTGGGTGCCTCGTTGTGCCCGAGGTAGGCCTAGCCACAAGTTGATTTGGAGAACTTATAATGCTAAATTCCTCATTTTATTGATAAAAATAAGACGAACCCCAAAACGACACTAAAATAGCAGAAATAAAATATCACTAATGGCCATTGGACTTATTACATTTTAAGTAAAAGAAAAGACTCCTAACTACTTGGTCCCAGAAAGACCTTCCCCAGACTCGGCATCCTTAGCTTCATCGAACAGCTTCACCAGCTCACGCAGTCCCAGCATCAAGTAGGTTCTCGCCAAGTGTCCTCCTTCGTTTCCCTCAGTGTTCTGGCAATTTTCAATCCTCTGGATGAACTTCCTTTCTAGCTCCACTAAACCCCGTTCCAAATGCCCCAGTCGTTTGTTGGCACTGACAGCCATATCTTTCCATTCTTCAATCAACTTTTGATGGGCTTCTTGAATTTCCTGGTGCTCGCTTTCGCATTCTCGAATCCTCTTGCACAATTGATTGTACTTAGCATGTATTTCAGCCCTTTCGTCGATGACCCTGTAACCTCGAAGAAACCTGGGTTTTCCTAACCCACCATGGTCATCTTCCAACCAACTTGGGTAGTATGGAGTATAACCAGCATGGTACATGTCTGATTCTATGGAATCCTTTCCCAAGATGATTTTGCAGTGCCACATTTGTTGAGCTTGACACTTGTATGGGCTATCGTCGTCTTGGAAATAGGCCCTGAAATGACTCATTTTGCCGACCCTTGGTATAACCTGCTTTCTTTCTGCCTGTCTCATGACCCGGAGAGGGACATATGGAGAAGTTCCTCTCAGACCAATGAATATAAGAAATGGTACGTCCCGAGAACGAACGATGAACTCTTCAGTAGGGAACCATTCAAACATCCATTGCACCTGATCCTCTTTCGGATTCTCAAACAACTTTACCCATCATCTAGCATCTTCTGGTTGAGCAAACATGTTAGGCATATAATTCATTTGTCATGGCTGATGGAAGGCGATATGATCATTCCACTCTCTGCGTAGGATCTCTTGCCGATATTCACCCTTTTGGAGGTGCTCCATGAGCCAGAGTTGGAGCAATAATTTACAAACCTCGAAGTGTTTGGCACCTTGCTGACAATTCTCCAGGGATCGATATATCTCTGCAACGATCATAGGTACTATGCTAAAAGGCTGCCTGCCAATTCCTTCCATTAAAGTCTTAGTGACCATGGCCAGTCTAGTATGGATCCTGGCCTTCTTCATAGGAACACGATCATTCCCAAAAAGCAGAACATAAAGACGAAGACTCTGTTGTGGACGTGCCCTAATGATGTGAGGGTGAATTCATCCGGGTAAGTGCGGTAAGACTTGGTGTGGCCATATCTCTCATATAAATAGTCAAAAGGGATGTAGAAATCCTTCAAATAGGTCAGGTTTGCGTTTTTATTTAGTACCATCATTTTGATAAAACCCCTATCCTTGCAATTTTTCGGCATAAGCAAACCCGGCTCCCATGGAATACCAGCTAATCCTCCTATTTCCTTGAGCAAATGTGCCATCTCAAGGTCCCCGAAGCGAAACACAGATCTTTTGCTATCCCAGAATAGAGTTGCAGCCTCTATGATTTTGTTGTCGGGTTGGATTTCCAAAAGAGAAGGCAAATTTCAAAGGTATTTGCGGACAAGAGTCTGATCGCTAGAGTGAAGGTCTTCCTACCAGCTTAGAAACCTTGGGTGAACGTTGGTTACCATGTGTCACATCTCTTTTTACCTACACCCCGTAAGAGGGTATAATAAAAGGAGTTTTTCCAATTAAAGGACAATCGAAATGATATTTTTTATTAAAAATTCAGAGTCGCCACTTGGAAAATTTATGGTGTCCCAAGTCACCAGTTAAATCCTAAATCGAGGAAAAGAATGACTCTGCTTAACAGTCTGCGAACCAGAAATCCGAGTAAGAAATTCTGTTAACCCGGGAGAAGGTGTTAGGCATTCCTGGGTTCTGTGGTTCTAGCACGGTCGCTCAACTATCATATTCGGCTTAATTATCTGATTTTATACAATTATGAACCTATGTGAAAATTTTAACTTTTAACCGCTTTTTATTTAATTTTAAGGAATATTGCAACGTTATTAAAACACGTCTTGAACCACGTCACATAAATGCACCTGCGATCTTTGACATATTTTAAAACCATTGAGATTTGGATTTGGGTCACATAAATGCGCACCCGAATTTAGGAAGGTAAATTATTAAAATAACGCGCCTAAAGAAACTAACGCGTTGTTAACTTTGCGGGAGGCCATAAAAATTCGCTAAATGGCACGTCCCGAGTCCTAAGTATTTTAAAATTATTTAAGTGAGGGCTAGGAGTTTTGGGATTTTATTCAACATGGCACACCTCAATTCATTTTAGCAAAGAAAATAAAAACTCAACTAAAGCAATTTAGTTTGATTCTAACTAATCTGACCAAATCAAAATCCATTACCTATATGTAAACGAAAAAGTGGTCAAAAATAAAATTCCAATTAGATAGCCCATTTCAGCTTAAGAACATTGGTCCATTTATGAGTACATCACTCATTTCCACCTACAGCTAACGTGACCATCTTCTTACAAAAACAAAAATTTGAAGGATTTATATAATAAACAAAACGTATGTACGCATATCAGTTAGTAACTTCCAGTTGCAAACTCTTTTACTATGTGATATCCAAGGCAAATTAAATCAAGCAAAAAAAAAAAAAAATTGGAATATGAAAGGCTGCAAACAAGCAGGAAATTAGCGGAATTGAGCTTAAACCAATTGGGGAAACATCATCAGTTACACATAGACAATTTCATTAAGAAATGGAGTTAATTACTATGAATCACTTCATGGTCATTAGCATTGTAAAACAAACAAATAAACACATTGGAGGTTGTATGTTTATGCAAGTAATAAACGATGAAGCATTGAATTGTAGCCAATAATATCATAGAATGAACGAAGGAAGGAGACGGTACTTTAACACAAGAAATTAAAATAGCACAACAAATAGAGACGACGACAAACTACTAGCGAAGCTCAGCCAGATTAAACGAACAACAACAAACAACATTTAAGCCTTCGATTTCAAATCCAAGGAACAGATTCGGACGAAGCTCAAAACGATTCCAACAGATACAACAACGAGTTTCAGTTTCACAGGCCTCAGAAACCCAGCAACAAGCAAACCATGTAGCAGAAATTTGAATAGCCCTTAAGTCATTTTTTTTTCAATTTTTCTAGATCTGAAGGTTGAATTGAATACTTCCTCTCTTAACAAATTCAAGCATGTGTGAATGTGTTTTCCAATGGGAATCGAGAGGGATCGTGAGAGGGAAGATAGAAGATGGAAGGTACGCTCGTCCTCCGTTCAAAAGTGGCGCTGCTCCTTTTCTTTTAAGAAGAGGGGTCTGATGGTCTAGGTTATAGGTGTGTATTTTATATATTTGTCAATTAGTTCATAGGTTTTTTGTGCTAAGTCCTTAGGGTCTTTATTTATTTATTTTTTATCCCAAAGAAGAGTCTAGAAGGATCCCTAGACTACACAATGAATCTTTTTTTTTATTAAAAAAAATAGAAATAATACACAATGCCAAAGATAATTCTTATTAATTAAACTAGACATGAAACTATTTTTATGTTTTCGAAATTATATAAAAATAAGGTACTATTTTTGTATTTTTGAATTTATGAAAAATGCATAAACTAAACTATTTTTTGTAATTTTCATTTTTCTTGTACTAAAATAAAGTAAAAGCTTCAAAATGAATTGAAATAGCGCTATTAGGCCTAAACTAAATATTTACGTGATAACATATGAAAAATCTTGGGGAGGGTCAAAAATCACATGTCTACAGCTACCCCTCTTTGACTGGAAACGCGAAGAGTTTTCAGACAAAGAATGACTAGACAGGTTTTTTGACCCGACCCTTATTTAGAGAGACCGAATGATAAAGAGAGGAGAATGTGACCGAGCCCTGGTATCTGAGCTGCCTACATATCCTTGGCTATAAAGGAATCAGGTCACGTGTAGTTCAAAAGTGAGCGAGATGATGGAGTATGCCGAGGTGGAGAGCCAGTCGAGGTGCCGTTCTTCCGAGGTTTTGGTCTGTACCCCTATTACTACATCAAAAATCAAAACATGAAAAAGACTAGTTAAGCCTGTCAACTATGAGTTACAAGATTCCTATCTATAAGTCTTCTGAAACTTGATCTTGAGTCTTGAATGGTTCTTCATGCAGACTTTAGATCTGAACCTTGATGCTTGCTATTTGCAGATGCTAATTCATTCTTCCTCAGCTTTTTGGACAAAACCAGGACACCACACCACACTTGTGACTTCAATCATGTCTTAAGAACCTCACGTGGATTCACTTTTGCTTTCTTTTTGTTTTTCTTATTCTTTTAATATTTTGGACTGCAACTAACTTCCGTTGATCATCTCGGACTGTTGACTCGCATTCTTTCTGCAAGCCTCTTTTGTTGCTGCCTTGAATTGTAATCTGAGATATTCTCCCTTTCTCCAGGTGGCTGCCTGAATGCTGACTACACTTTGAGATGTTTTCCATTCTCCGAGTGATGCTCGACCGTTGAACTTGAACGTATTCCTCTGTTCTCCATGCGGGCTTGTCACGACCCCAAATCCCGAACCCGGTCGTGATGGCGCCTCTCGTGAAGAAAAGGCCAGCCAACAGATTAACAATACTTCTTTTAACAATTATTTAACATTTATAAAGCTAAAACATGATTAGCATAATTAAAAGCGCGGAAAACAACGATAAGAAAACACGAAAAGCACTCCATCATGCTATATAGGACAGTAAGACCCTTGAGAAAATAGTAATTCCATGAAAATCCTTTAGAAAATATCCGGCTCAGTTAAAAACCTCTTTTGAAATATCTTTTTTTCCCAACAGTCAAGCAATTGATTGCAAAATCATATAGTGCAAGTCCGCACATAAGTCAACCCCTCGGGCACAGTACTCCATTACAAATAACACCAGGGTATCTGGTAACAGTGCAAGAAATAACATAAATGCCAATGAAATGAGAGTGTTGGATGTCATGACACGTAGTACAAATAAGAACCAATGCATGAATTCAATGCAATGAATATGATGGTACATTCCAGTACCCACTGCGCGCGCAGCCAGAGCCAACCATAATCATTTAACGTCGACGACGCTCACTGGGGGTGTGTACAGACTCCGGAAGGGCTCCTACAGCCCAAGCGCAATAACAAGCCATCTCGTGCCATCAAATCTAGGCCCTCAGCCTCATATCAATATAAATGTAACCAACCAGGCTCTCGGCCTCAATATGAATGTAACACCGCTGCGGCGCGCAGCCCGAGCCACCCATAATCAGTATAATACTGCTGTGGCGCGCAGCCTGAGCCACCCATAATGTTTCAAGTCACATCATACAGTGTCATTGTTACCACTGTTTCAAGTCACTGTTGCGGCGTGCAGCCCGAGCCACCCATAACCAGTCCAGAAAACATCACGAGCCCCTTGGGCATTTATAAAACAGTAGTTCTCAGCCCGAAATAACATTTAAAATATCGTTTGAGTTTTCAAAACTTAGAAATACGGCTGAGTTTACAAAACAGTATTTAAAATCTTGGACTGAAACCAAATGATATGCATGATATACAAAAAAATAGAAATCTTAATCCCGAAGGAATGACATAGTTGGCACGAAGCCCAAATATGGCAATCAGCCCAAATTATGATAATAATAAGTAGTTTCAATCAATACGCGGTAAATATCAACAATCGGGATGGACCAAGTCACAATCCCCATGGTGCTATGCCCCACGCTCATATCCGGCGTGCAAGTCACTTCAATACAGCACTATGATGTGGAAATCCGGGGTTTCAAAGCCTCAAGATATCATTTACAAGTATTACTCACCTCGAACCGGTGAAATTCCTCGCTCGCGATGCCTTTGCCCATCAAATTGGCTTCCACGCACGTCGAATCTAACCAAAATCAGAGCGAATACATTACGATATGCCAAGGGAACAATACCCAATCAAAAATAATCGAAATGTAGCAAAAATCCCGAAACTAACAAAACTTGAGCCCCGGGCCCGCTCCTCGAAAAATTACAAAACTCACATTATCGGATTCCTCGGTTCGGCACGAGTCCATACGTACCAAGAACTCCCAAATCCGAGCTCAAATGACCTATCAAATCCCAATTTGAAATATTAAAACTCAAGCCCTAGCTTTACCCCTTTTTAATGGATTTCAACAAAGTTGCATGTCAATTCTACCATAAACTTGAATAATTAGGCCAAGGAACTTACCTCTAATCCTTCTCTCTTGAATCCCTCTTCAAAATCGCCTCAAAGCTCTCAAAATCGCTCCACAATGGAGGAAAAAAATGACATAAGTTCGCGGATGAAATAATGATATAAACCCTTCTGCCAACAGCGATTTTTGCTTCTGCGGCTAAATAACCGCACCTGCGGTCACCGCACATGCGACCAAACGACTGCTTATACGGTCGCACTTAAAATTCCCTGGACCGCTTATGCGGTCTAGAACCGCTTCTGCGGTCGCCGTATTTGCGGACTTTTGTCCGCATCTGCGGAAATTGCTAAGCCTCCAGGAACAGCATTTGCCGCCGCATCTGCAGAATCGCCTATGTGGTACCTTTTTTCGTCGATGCGAAAATGATAGAACCGGCAAACTTCAAACATGCAACAAACTCCGAATTCTCCGTTTAACCACCCGAATTCACCCCGAGGCCCCCGGGGCTTCAACCAAAAGCACAGACATGATGTTTTACCTCATTCAAACTTCCTCGTACCATTACAACACTATCGTTAACATCAAAATCATTGAATTTCATCAAATCAAAGCCTAAGTTTCTTCAAAACTTCCTAAATGCGCATTCGATCAAATACCCGACCAAACGATGTCCGAATGACCTGAAAATTTGCACATATATCAACAATCACCCAACGAAGCTACAACAACTCTCGGAATTCCATTCCGACCCTCGGATCAAAATCTCACCTATCAACAGTAATTTGCCAAAATTCTAACTTCGCCAATTCAAGCCTAATTCTACACCGGACCTCTAAAATCAATTCCGACCGCGCTCCCAAGTCACAAATCATCCCCCGAAGCTAACTGAATCACCAGAAATCACATCTGAGCCCTCTAACTCAATAGTCAACTTTCGATTGACTTTTCCAACTTAAGCTTTCCTTAAAGAGACTAAGTGTCTCATTTCTTATCAAAACCAATCCAAATCAATTCTAACACACCACCTACCGATAATGAAACATGAAGAAGCATGAAATGGGGGAAACAGAGCGTTAACTCATGAGATGACGAGTCGGGTCGTCACATCCTCCCCAACTTAAACAAACGCTCGTCCTCAAGCGTAACCAGGGTTGTTCTAGAAGCCAACCAATAGCTGAATAACCTTACCAAGCATATACCTGGGGTGATCCCACGTCACCCTATCTCATATATGTCCGACAACACAACATAGCTGAAATTTCACAGCCCATCTAGACCATGAACCGTACAACCACATTGCACTTTCCAAAATCATACCCAGAATAAACCCGAACCAGCTGTAATAACCCACACCTAAAACCTCAGGTGAAATCATACAATATGTCACACAATCCAACACTCGAAACGATAGTCACTATTCACAGCAGTTGCCCACAATGCTCAATTACTGATAGGAACCTCTTATTAGCTAAAGTCTTATTCCAACACTTTCATATAATGCCAACGATAAATAAAACACGCGATAAATCCTAACTATTTCTCAGACCAGTCATCCATGAAGGAATTTCTTCCCTTTTGACTAATACCACAGCAGATTCCGAGCTGGACCTCGATATTATCCTTTCCAACAAGTTGAGATCAAATCGGATCGTATACATTAATGATTTCAACGATCTCTTCTGACTAAACACACCACTCTGATGATACGACACCTCATCACAGGCCTAAGCCACAACTTGCATAATCTACGCACCAATGAGGGGCGGTCTGAACATACTCAAATCATGACAAATGACTCAAACAAAAGAGCTGTAACTCCGATTCCTCAGTACCATTACAACACAAGGTCGGGACCCCGCCTCACATCATAGAAATAGAGTACGTGAATCCTCCTCGAAAGGTCATAACTTCACGTGGCCTCACCACAACGCGCGATCCTATCCAAACACTGTTACACATGAAGCACCTCAAGTCACCAGGCTCAAAATAGACAGCCACGCACAGATCGATGTCTGAAATCACGCAATCCATCACACCCACGGTGAAGCAAGTAATATAAGCCATTTAATCCTGAAAGGACACAACCGATGCGCCATTCGCCAAGCAAAACCCAATATGGACTTTCCTTAGAAACCAGGAAGCAAGACATACCAAGTAACATGCGGAAAACTATTCTCAATATCATACTGTTGCAGCGTGCAATCCGGTCCACACATACTCATGGCGGCGTGCCATCCGATCCACACATATATCTCACATAAGAAGATGCACATCGTGCCAAATTTGCTCATTACAACAAAATACTGAGTACCGGTCGTAAGCATACTGAGTGCATACAATATCTACATATAGCGTTTTAAGCTACAAAACTCAAGCGCAACTGAGGTTTTTCTCTCAACTTCCACTATGAATCCCGATAGCACCGCACCATATGTGCCCATAGTCCGTAAATCATAACGTCTCGCAACGCAGAAAACAACTCATAGATCTCTCCAGATAGCTAATAACCTCAGCAATGGTCGAGTCAACCTAACCCTCGACAATACGATTCGGAGCCAACCAAGTCAACTCATATTGGAGCACGCATCCGAAAAAGTCTCTTAATGCCGGAACTAGCTCAATAATAGCAACCTATGCACTGACATCCATCATGAAGGGTCAATTAGGGAAAAGCATTCCTTCCCAGCCGTCCGCTGGGTCTTTAAAAGATAGACCACTCCACAAGAACATAACCCAATGCACCTCGCCACTCAAACCGTGTCGTTTCTGGCATAGCCCATAACGCAATAGTCCAGAATTAATCTAACACTAAGACAACCAGTCTGAACTTCAACATCACATCCAAAATCCAACATACCAGCAACGAAAGATTCACTCGAGCCTCCAAATCCCAATACTCGCCAAACGGTGCCGATACACACGATTCACCATCACAAATTGCTCGAATATAAGGACTTCCGCCTCCAATTCCACATAGCATACGAATCATCATACTTGATCCCAATTTCACCGTTCGAACGCGTGCCACAACTATATATCCAAAAACTCCACGATACATACTCACAAATGTCCCTGAGCCACCAAGCAAACACGAATATCACCAGTCGATCTAATAAGGAAGTGTCGCAACAACACCAAAGTACCATCACTTAATCACATTGCCCTTTCTCTGAAATATATACTCATATCGTATCACTTTCAAACAACCCTACCATTTTCCTTGATTATCTGAGGCTTCCCGCTACCTAAGTGCTTTATGAATTTCCTTTCTAACCTGAACTAAAACTTATCTAATCACGAACTTCCATTGATCTCATATAGAAGAAAATCCTTACACATATCGTGCCTCTCACATTCGTAGAAAATGCACCTCTTCAACCACGGTAGCAATCAACAAGAACTCTCCCAATTTCATTTGCACAAACTAAACTGCCATGACTAAATCCTTCTAACCAAATCATGCTAAGCAAGTCATTAAAACCCAAGAGCATAGCTGCAGAATTACATGTGCTAACCCATTACCTCGAATACATACCAAGAATTAAGTATACCCTTACCATGCCGATCCGGCCCGTTATCAAGCTACTCCATTTATCTAAATTTCTTCTGATTCATTTTCAACTTGGCATTCCCTCTTGCTATAGCACCACAGTTCCTCAACACAGGCTCACTACACGAGACCCAAGCACAAGACCGCACTATTTAAGACCCACAAGCCACTGAATACTCTCTCAATTATTCCCAGAAATACCACATTCCTGCATGCTCTACTTGAAGAACTTACTGCGAATCTGAATTCGTCGCCATTACCTTTTAGATACCGATACATAGAATCCCATAATCATCCTAAAAATACCACAAGCCTTGTCTTTTCTCTAACCACATACACGACTTTAAGGCACCTGATTGTTACATGTAGAACCTTGAACATAATAAGGCCATTCTTGAGAGTCATTTACTTCATATTTGATCTACGATTTACCTGATTAAACATACATAACCACCGGTGCCTCATTAGCACTCTGACCCCGCAGGACGTGATCTCATTCTGATATAGCCAAACAGTCTCCTTCTCTTTACACTAAGCATCATTTTTCAACAACAGCTCAAGACATCCTATTATTTCCACACATCCACATAATACCATATAACCTTTGTCAAAATTTTGCTTCACTCATGACACCCTCGGCTCAATTTCTGCAACCAGAGCTGATCCGCCAGCATATCTCGAAACGAAACCAAAATACCACAGGACCGTGTAATCAACTAATCAACATCAACCTCCCCAACTTGGCTCGAAGCCATAGACCAAAATATTTCAATAGTTCATAACACTTTTACTCCAATGATGCTGCAATAACATAGTGAGAACAAGCTCCAATCAGTTATAAGTTGGGAAACACAGATCTTCTAACCTGCACACAAGGACCATACCACGCTAGAACACTCCACATGAGATAGCCTACCTGCTTCGCCTCAACATAACATTTCTATATACCTTTCACCGTCATACACCTTCCACAGTCGACTAGCCTTCCTGAGTCTGAACTCAAACCGCAACATGCTATTTACTTTACTCCCCACTAGGAGACTTGAAAAGATCCTTCATGCACCCATATTCGGGCTACACATCGAATCACCATAGGAATCAAACACTTAACAGTTCATCTATTATCTAGCAGACTTCTTCGACACCTCCAAGTCATATAGGAACATCTCGTAGTACCAACATACTTACCACATAGCTACCCAACCGTCACTCCCACTAATAGGGGCAATACTGAACATATAAGTTCATAACAATAGCTTGCACAATCAGCACCTTAGTGCTCAAGCCATAAGCAAAGATCCGGCCTCAAGTCCTCCAGACTGGCCCAACATCAACTCAAATAAATCACATCTTGCCCCTCGATCGGGGAATCACAAGCCGTCAAGGAACATCTGATACTGAGCACTCACGTGCGCACACAAACGCGTGGGAGGAATCTCAAGAGTTCTATCCCAAGATGAATCATGTACGCACGATAAGAATTCCAAGAAAGTGAAGTTTCCTAAAGGTTCTGCAGCCTCTCGAGGATAAATACAGACGCCTCTATACCGATCCGCGAGACTCTACTAAACCTGCTCATAACTAGTAAGACCTAGTAAGCTAGGCTTTTATACCAACTTGTCACGACCCCAAATCTCTAACCCGGTCGTGATGGCGCCTCTCGTGAAAACAAGGCCATCCAGCAGATTAACAATACTTATTTTAACAATTATTTAACATTTATAAAGCTAAAACATGATTAGCATAATCAAAAGCGCAGAAAATAACGATAATAACAGGGAACCATCCGTCACAGCCCGACATCGGGGTGTCACTAGTCATGAGCTACTACAGAGTTCACTAAAGTAATACAAGTGCAGAAATAGGAACAAAGCTAGCAAGTAACATGAACAACATAAAATAAGGGAGAAGATCTGGTCCCACGGACGCTAGCGGTCACCTAGCTCAGCTATGATAACAAATCTTCAATCAGCTCAAAACCCGCTACCGGGGAACAATACCTGCAACTGCACACGAGGTGCAGGGAGTAAAGTGAGTACTCCAACTCAATGAGTAATAAGAGTAAATAATAACTGAGGGGTAAGAAAACACGTAAAGAACTCCATCATGCTATATAGGACAGTAAGACCCTTGAGAAAATAGTAATTCCATGAAAATCCTTTAGAAATTATTTGGCTCAGTTAAAAACCTCTTTTGAAATATCTTTTTTTTCCAACAGTCAAGCAATTCATTGCGAAATCAGATAGTGCAAGTTCGCACATAAGTCAGCCCCTCGGGCATAACACTCCATTAAATATAACACCAGGGTATCTGGTAACAGTGCAAGAAATAGCATGAATGCCAATGAAATGAGAGTGCTGGATGTCATGACACGTAGTACAAACAAGAACCAATGCATGAATGAAATGCAATGAATATGATGGTACATTCCAGTAACCACTGCGGCGCGCAACCCGAGCCAACCATAATCATTTAACGTCGACGGCGGTCACTGGGGGTGTGTACAGACTCCGGAGGGGCTCCTACAGCCCAAGCGCAATAACAAGCCATCTCGTGGCATCAAATCTAGGCCCTCAGCCTCATATCAATATAAATTTAACAAACCAGGCTCTCGGCCTCAATATCAATGTAACACCGCTACGGCGCAGCCCGAGCCACCCATAATCAGTATAATATTGTTGTGGCGCGTAGCCCGAGCCACCCATAATGTTTCAAGTCACATCACACAGTGTCATTGTTACCACTATTTCAAGTCATTGCTGCGGGGTGCAGCCCGAGCCACCCATAATCAGTCTAGAAAACATCATGAGCCCCTTGGGCATTTATAAAATAGTAGTTCTTGTCACACCTTCTTTTGGCGCTACCGCACCCCGCGAAGGGCGTGGTAAAGGGAGTTTTTCCAATTAAAGGACAATTGAAACGGGATTATTTTATTTAATTCAAATTCGCCACTTGGGAGATTAATGGTGTCCCAAGTCACCGGTTGAATCCCGAATCGAGGAAAAGATTGACTCTGTATTACAGTCTGCGAACCAGAAATCCGAATAAGGAATTCTGTTAACCCGGGAGAAGGTGTTAGGCATTCCCGAGTTCCGTGGTTCTAGCAAGGTCGCTCAATTGTCATATTTGGCTTAATTATCTGATTTATTACAATTATGAACTTGTGTGCAAACTTTTAACTTTTAACCGCTTTTATTATTATTTTTTTTTGAGAATTGCAACGTCGTGAAAATGTACTTCGGACCACACCGTATCAGTATGCCTGTGGCCTTTATCACATTTCGACTTCGTTGAGATTTGGATTTTGGCCACATAAATGTGCACCCGAGTTTAAGAAAGTAAAGTTATTTAAGTAACGGACCTAAAGCAACTAACGTGTTCATTATTTTGAGAAGGCCGTGGAACTCGCTAAAACGGCCTGTCTCGAAATCTAAGCATTTAAAATAATCATCTATTGAGGGCCCCGCGATTTATGTGTTATTTCACGAGGCTCGTCTCATTTATTATTTAAGAGACTAATGAACTGCTTTTGTTATTTATTATTTTTTAAAAGAATTGCAACATCGTGAAAATGCGTATTGAACCATGCCGTACCAGTATGCCTGTGGCTTTTAACGCATTTCGACTTTGTTGAGATTTGGATTTTGGGTCACATAGATGTGCACCCGTATTTGAGAAAGTAATATAATTATCATTCGCGCCTAAAGCTTCTACGCATTTATTAACTTTGGGAAAGACCGTGATATTTACTAAACGGTCTTTCCAAATCTAAGTATTTACAAGCTATTATTGAGGGCCCCGTAGTTGTGTATTTGATTTGGCGAGGCTCGTCTCATTTATATTATTAAAGGCAATCCTAAAGCAAACTACAATTTTCGACTTAGTCTTGTCTCTAATAAAAGAAGAAGGCCTAATTAGTCAACAGGTCCATTACAATATCCAAATAAATATAAACGAGGAGTTGGTCTTTTCTTTATTTGTGTTGTATTCATTCCACTTAACCCGTTAAAACTAACTCATGCACTTTTAGTATTTAAAATTGAAATAAAAATCTATTAACGAAACTCCCACCTACTTAAAAGTTTTAACCAACAATTATTCACAGCTAGCCTCATGCTTAAAATGTCCTACGTACAGTATACGTAGCTAATCATAAGGAAACACTGAAATCCAAACCCACTAAGAGATTTATATGCACATTTGGTTTAATTCAGAGTTCAAACTCACTCATAATCCATTTTTAGCCAATGCTCACAACAAAACAACAACTGAAGTGGTTTATACGAGTACAATTCACAGTCCAATCGATTACATATGTTTAAATGTATAACACTATATGAGAACCATGATTAAATCCTAGTTTCCAACTACTAAGTGCTGATATTGATATCAAACCTACTGGATTAACCCAACTGATCACGCTAGCGCGTGAAGTAAAAGGAAATGAACCACAATTAGTTATAAATTTAGGCCAACTATAATAATGTTCAATCCATGATGCTCGCACAGGTTCAAAAAGTAAGGGGTTTAGCACAGTCCAATCAGTACAATCAATAAACAGAAATTAGACATGAACTAAATCAAACTTCAGCTTCATTCTTCATATAACTTTATTTCTACACATTTTTCAGCTCACCATCAGTCAGGGATGCAATTTGTGTACCTGATATTTGAAGATAAAAAGGAGTATCAACAGCAGCAGTAACACGAACAACCACACAACACATCAAATAATTGTAGTACTCCAGCAACCAATCAGCAGTTATTAACAAAACCAGTAGACGGCAACAGCAAACCCAGCAACAACCCAGTAAACAGCAACCAATAACCCAGCAACACTCAGCAATTTACCCAACAACAACCAGTAAACAAACTAAGGCTCCTATGAAACAGTAGTACACAACCCAGGGAACAACTTGAAGTCTCAGGAAAGAAATCAATCCACAAAGAAACTTGAGAATAGACCAACAACAATTTCCAAAAGGTCTAAACAGCAAAGACCAAACCAAACGAACCAACAGAACCTTCAGTTATCCTAAAGAGAACTCAAGTGTGAAGTGGAAACAAATAAAATCTCGAACTGTTTCTGATCTTTAAAAGAAAAAGAAAGCTTATGGAGGTTCAAACCAACCCCTGAAATGGAAAAGAAACCGAGTGAAA
>MU689959.1:0-19031 GCA_026770625.1 Nicotiana glauca
ACTCTTTTTACGCTTATATATATATATATCCCTTTTGCCGGAGTATGTAAAGCTCCGTAAAAAAGAGGTGTGACAAGGATTAAAGCTTATGCACCGTACACAAAGGAAAAGAGAGTTTCTCTTGTGCTCGATTTAGCCATTGTCCGGTATGCCCATAAAACTCTGGGTAACTCCTCAGGCCAATTACCTCTAGCAGCTTCCAACCTTTTCTTGAGGTTTTGTATAATCATTTGTTCATTGACTCCTCTTGGCCGTTTGCACTCGGATGAATGGGTGAAGATGTGATCCTCTTTATTTTTAAATCTTTGTGGAACTTTGTGACTTTTGCACCAATATATTAGGGCCCATTATCGCACGTTATCTCTTTTGATATTCCAAACCTGCAAATTATATTTTCCCATAAGAAATCCACCACTTCGCGCTCGTCGATCTTCTGATAAGGAACTGCTTCCACCTACTTAGAAAAATAGTTAGTCAAAATTAAAACAAATCTTACCTTTCCGGGAGCCGATGGCAATCGACCGATGATTTCTATCTCCCACTTCATGAATGGCTATGGGGACATAACTGAATATAATGGTTATGCCGAATGATGCACCAGTGGTGCGTAGCGTTGGCATTTATCACATTTTCGTACGAAGTCTTTGGCATCTTGTTTCATACCATGCCAATAATATCTTGCCCTTACCAAATTTAGTACTAAGGAATCTGCACCCGAATGGTTGCCTCATATCTCTTCATGAACTTCTCGCATGACGTAGCCAGCTTCAGATGTCCCTAAGCATCGTGCCAACGGGCCTTGAAAAGATTTTCTATACAATTGGCCTCTCTTGAAGCTATATCACATTGTTTTGGCACGTAGTGCCCGGGATGTTTTACGGTCTTCAGGTAGATTCCTGTGCTCAAGATAATTGATGATTTCATTCCTCCAGTCCCAGACCAAATTATTTGCATTTACCTCATAATAACCATCTGTATCGAGGACTGAGTTCATCAGTTGTACTACCATCCTGGATCCCGATCCTTTTATTTTTGTTGATGATTTGCCAATGCGTCTGCTTCTGCGTTACCTTCCCTCGGGATATGTGTAATTAACCACTCCCAGAATCACGCCAACAAAGCCTGGAGCTTCAGCACATATTGTTGCATGTGCTTCTGTTTGGTTTTGAAGATCTCGTATGCCAGATTTACCACCAGCTTTGAGTCACATTTGATTTTGATGACCTTGGAATCAAGTCCCCGGGCCAGTTCGATCCATGAAATCAGAGCTCCATACTCTACTTCATTGTTAGTTAAAGAAACTGTTATGATGGCTTGCCTGAGGGTTTCCCCCGAAGGCATGATTAATATTATACCAAGACTGGACCCTTTTACATTGGAAGCTCCGTCCGTAAATAAGGTCAAACCCTGATGTCGATTTCAACACCATTATTGCCTCTTTGGTTGCCAAAGGAAGCAATCCCGAACTGAAATTGGCCAAAAGTCAACCAAGATTTGTGACTTAATTGCAGTCATTGGTTTATATTCTATGTCGAACTCGCTTATTTTGGACGGACCATTTGGCCAATCTACCCAAAAGATCAGGTTTGTGGAGGATGTTTCACAAAGGAAAAGTGGTCACCACGGCTATCAGGTGACATTGGAAGTAGGGCCTCAGCTTCCGAGCGGCGACTACGAGAGCTAAGGTCAGTTTCTCTAAATATGGGTAGCGCATTTCTTCTCCCATTAAAATTTTACTAACATAATAAATGGGAGACTGCGTACCTTCATCCTCGCGAACTAAAATTGCGCTTACCGTGACTTCCGAGACCGCGAGGTAGATTCACAGTGCTTCACCTTCCTTCGTTTTAGAAAGTAGAAAAGGGCTTGACAAGTACCTTTTTAAATCTCTCAAAGCTAGCTCTCCATGGACCATTTGAAGTTGTTTTTCTTTTTGAGCAGTGCGAAAAAAATGGTGATATT
Source organism: Nicotiana glauca (assembly GCA_026770625.1). Taxonomy (NCBI): domain Eukaryota; kingdom Viridiplantae; phylum Streptophyta; class Magnoliopsida; order Solanales; family Solanaceae; genus Nicotiana; species Nicotiana glauca. Next base: position 1,963 of record MU689959.1, read on the forward strand.
TTTCGTTGATTGGGAAATGAACTTGCTCAAGGCTGCCAATCTCCCCCTGAGCCTTTGAACTTTCTTCACATTTTCTAGTTGGTCTGGGATATCTTCAATGACTTTGATCTTGTCGAGGTTTACCTCAATGCCCCTTTGTGATACCAAAATCCCAGGAACTTGCTGGAGCTGACCTCAAACATGCATTTTTCGAGGTTAAGATTCATGTTATGCTCCCTTAGGATATCAAAAGTTTCTTGCAGATGCTTAAGGTGATCACCTACATTCAAAGACTTAATGAGCATATCGTCCATATAAACTTCCATTGTTTTTCCTATTTGTTTTGCAAACATCTTGTTCACGAGCCGCTGATAAGTGGTTCCGGCATTCTTCAACATGAAGGGCATCACATAATAGCAATATGTGCCGAAATTTGTTATAAACAAAGTCTTTTCCTGATCCTCCGGGTTCATCTTAATTTGGTTGTACCCGGAATACGTATCAAGGAAACTCATTAACTCGTGCCCGACCGTTGCGTCGATTATTTAATCGATGTTTGGTAGTGGGAACGAGTCTTTCGGGCATGCCTTATTCAAATCCTTATAATCTACACATATGCAAAATTTGTGGTTCTTTTTAGGAACTATGACTACATTAGTTAGCCAGTTAGGATACTTTACCTCTCAGATTGACTCGATGTTAAGTAAGCGAGTTACCTCCTCTTTAACGAATTTATTCCCAACTTCCGAAATAGGGCGTTTCTTTTGGTTTACCGGAGGTTTGTTAGGATCCATACTTAAATTGTGTATGGCTACCTCTGTTAGGATACCTATCATATCTGCATGCGACCATGCAAAACAATCAGCATTAGATTTAAGAAATTCAATAAAGTCAGACCTGAGTTCGGGGTGTAGTCCTGTCCCCAAGTGGAATTTCCTTTCTAGGAATTCTTCAAACAATGCAACTTGCTCATGCTCTTCCGCTATGTATTTCATTGCATCCATATTTTCTGGAACCTGGAAATACCATGTCACCTGATAATATTCCGACGTTTCTGCCCCTAGGCTAACTTCCTCTAGTTCGGGAGCAGGCGACGGTCCTTGTAGTTTCTATGTTGCATGTCCTTTTCCTTTGCTACTGGAGACTGAAATAGCATTCATCTCCCTAGCCACCAGTTGGTCATCCCTTATCTGTTTAACCCTCTCGGGCATTGGAACTTTAGCAATTGATGATATGTTGATGGTACAACTTTCATATCGTGCAACCATGGTCTTCCTAGAATAATGTTATATCCCACCTCACCGTCTACCACTTCGAAAAGAGTTGTTCTCATTACTCCTTCGGCATTTGTGGGAAGCAAAATCTCTCCTCGGGTTGTCACGCTCGCGAGGTTGAATCCGGCGAGGAGTTTTGTGGTCGAAATAATGCTTCCAACGAGTTTAGCTTGCTCCAATACTCTCCATTGTATGATATTAGCCGAACTTCTTGGATCCACTAGAACACGTTTAATTTTAAAATCTAGCATATTTAAAGAAATTACCAGTGTGTCATTGTGTAGTAGCAACAATCCATCTACGTCCTCCTCCATGAAAGTGATATCGTCTTCGGCGACTTCCCGGAACCTCTTGCTATAGGTTATTGATACTTTCATATTTTTTGGTGCCGAGAAGGTGACTCCATTGATTTTATTCCCTTCGAAGATCGTGTTGATCATTTGGCATGGGGGATCTTCTCCTACTTTCGAGGGCTACTCATTGTCCCGATTATGACCATAATTTTTCTTAGCTCGGTCACTTAAGAATTCTCTAAGATGACCATTATTTAATAGTGTTCCTACTTCTTCCCAAAGATGTCGGTAGTCCACAATCCGGTGGCCATTCGTCCCATGGTATTCGCACCATAAGTTGGGATCCTTTGGCTAGGATCAAATCTTATTGGTTTTGGGAATCGTGCTTCTTTAATGTTTATCATGATTGACACCAACTCTACTACGCTGGCATTGAAATTGTTAGGAAGGATCTCGTGACCCTAATGCTTCTTTATCTTGCAGTGGTCTATTGTTCGGACTACGATCAGTCCTTCTATCAATGGTGAACCTATTCGCTGCCTGAAAGCCTCTCCATGGCCTTCGGTTCATTCGTAGGGCAAGCCCCTCGAAGGTCGTCTCTCCTTTTCGAAATTGTCTTTTGATTTTTCTCTGTTCTTCTCCCGTCCTTTGGTCGATGATGGGAAGCCAACCTGATCATCTTCAATCCTTATCTTTGATTCGTACTGATTGTTGACATCCGCCCATTGCTTGAAAGTCAAGCAGGCTTTTCTTTAGTTTCTGGGAAGCATCTGAACTTCTCGGATTCAGGCCCTTGGTAAATGTTTCAGCCGCCCATTCATCCGAGACAGTCTGGAGCAACATTCTCTCCTTTTGTAATCGGATAATGAATTCTCATAGAAACTCGGATTCTTCTTGCTTAATCCTAAATATGTCGGCCTTTCGGGCCTGTACTTTTTTTGGACTCATCATGAGACTTGATGAAAGAATCCGCGAGTATCTCAAATGAGTCTATGGAATGCTCGGGTATCAATAAATACCATATCTAGGCTCCCCTGATGAGAGTCTCGCCGAATTTATTTAGCAAAATAGATTCAACTTCATGAGGAGCTAAATCATTTCCCTTCACCGTCATTGTATAGGTGGTAATATGCTCCTGAGTGTCTGAAGTTCCACCGTACTTTGGCACGTCAGGCATTTTAAACCGCTTCGGGTTTAGTTTTGGTGTTGCGCTTGGTTTGTATGGAAACTGAGTACATTTCTTTTAGTCCAATCCTTTCAGCACCGGTGGAGTACCCAGAATTTGGTCCATGCGGGCATTCACTTCCTTCATGAATTGTAAGAGTTCATTCTTGAAGGGTACGTTTTTGTTATTGGGACCGGATCTGCTTTCCCCAGCCCCATCAGAGCCAATTTTACCCCTCGGGGTGTCATTATTGACCCTTTGTGTTATTTGATTTGCCAGAGCGGGGGAGGAATGAACTCTTGTCTGTTCGCATGCTAAAATCTCTTGTAGTGAGCCACGATTAAGGATCGTATTGTACTGGCAAGGAAAAGTGTTAGCTTGAAGGCATTTCAGAAGGAACTCGAAGAAATATGACAACTTAGTGTTAGATAAGATATGTATAGTAATGGATATAATTGGTTCTTTTGGTTCTTATGATGTGGAAAGTCTCTTAGGTTTGGCGACTGACGTGATTTGGTTGAGCTGTAGAGATTCAGTTCTGATGGATTGGTAATGTGCAAATGGGTTTCAAAGAGTTCTCGATGATTTTTGTTGCAGCTTGAGATGGATATTTTCTACAGGCATAGGAAGTTTGTTGCACATTGTGATTTTCTCTTGGATAGGATCAAATGGAAGGTTTCTGATTAATCAGGTATGTATTCGACTTGTGACTCACAGTTGATAATGGGATTCTCATATTTTCAATATGATGGCATAATTGATGCAGTGCGTTGTGTGGGATTGAGATTTGCATATAAAAAGTGGCGGTTCAATTTTGGAAGGAAGGTCATGAATTTTAGACAACATGGATGGTCTCAGACGTTTAGATGAATGCTATTACTACTTGGTAATACTTGAGAAGACTGCGCATTTCAGAAGGCGCCTTGTGTTTTGGCTTACAGATGCTTAATTGGTATTATTTATTGTAAAAATGGTAACAACAATTAAATTTGTGAATGGGATTCTAAAATTACGTAATCTATTCCCGAGCTAGTTCGTTAAGGCAGTTAGTGCTAAGAACATAGAGTATAATGATGAAAAGCAAGTCAAACGAGGCAGTAATCGAACCAAGGGGGTCTGCTGTCCAGATGCAAAGATGGTCGATGGAGACCTCGGATCCAAGGTTCGAGCCGAGCTCGAGCTACTGAGGGCGATGGGGAGTGGGATAACAAGCAAAAATTCGGCTAAGCAAGGCGCTATGTTACCAATATTCAGCAAAGTAATGAAGAAAAAATAAGAAAACAATAAAATGCTAAGACGGCCCCGGGCCAGTGAGAATGAACAATTTAGAAGAAAAGAGAGAGAGAGAGAGAGAGAGAGAGAGAGAGAGAGAAAGATATTATTGCACTTGTGGAGAAATGAAGCAACATCTGTCCCTTACAATGTGGGGCGAGTCAACTTTTTATAGGAGGGGAGACTCGGCTACAAGTATGTGGAGATTAAGTACAAAGTATGGTGATGGGATGCTTGACATGATGCCTCAGCATAGGCTCTGGGTAGGCCGGGCTTGCGAGACATAGCCATGTGCCTAGGGGGCTTCCCCCTCTGTCCTGGCCTCGCTCTTTGTTTCCCTCGAGTCGGGCTTCGATGAGCCCCAAGGTCGGGAACTCAATCGCAGCCTCCCGCACTCGGGGTCCCGGGGCATGCTTCCGAAATGTCTTGATAGCGAGAAATCAAGTCTTTTGATTTTGCCGTTACAGATAGTCTCTGCATTTCCCATATCGAGATGATAGGAAATGATTCTGACACTTGGCTCCTCGAGCTCCTCATGGTGACAGTATGATGGCGATTCGAATCGTGGTGCAACCTTTTGTGGTAGATGGCATATCTCATAGATTCATGCCCAGTACTCTGTCATTTTCGCTCCTCAAGGTAAAAGTACTACCATCGATTTGGTTTTTCAAGGATGCAATAATTGCATTCTTCGGTCAATCTTCCAGAGCCTCAAAGAATGTGTCGTTGCTCCCTATAAATGGGATGCCTTTGCGTTATTTTCCCTATCCCAGTATCTCCATTGCTATGTATGTCTATCCCTTCTTGTCATCTTCCTCTATCTTTGAACATCATGCTTGGGGCTCATGGCCTCAAAGCCGTTTGGAGGAGCTCCCTTAGATCGTGTTGTGGCCCTTCGCTGGGACATGCCTTCATCGAGCATAATCACATTACCCCGCTATGGTTGCTAGTATATTGGACTTTGCTACTGCTGTTGGCCTGAGGTGGTGATGGATGGGGAGTTGGCCTCCCTCTCATATAGACAGTCGTTCAGATTATGCACCGTTACTCACTCTCCTACCCGGGCCTAGTGTGGCACTTCATCCATAGGTCTCTTTCTTTCTCGAGGGATAAGGTGGCCCTACCGGTCGTCGAGGTTAAGGCCTGCCGGATCTTCAAGCTTTGGCTTCGGCGGGCTATGTCACTTTTCTCTGCGTCCTCTGCGTCTCCTTCTTTTCCTCCCCTTTATCTTCTCCGGCAGGAATCCCTTGGGGGATTGAGCTGGGAACCTATGGAAGGTGGAGGTCAAAGGAGTCACCCTCGAGGGTACATGCTCAAGGGTGCGGCACCCGAGGATGCTAATATCGGAGATGGACTCTCAAGGGCGGACCGGGCGTCCGGGTTTCATCACATGTACATCCTTCCACTCCTCCGCTTTAGGTGTAGACACTTGTAGGCATTTGTAATTGTATGTAATGACCCCTCGAGGGCTGCTTGTACATAACTTTTTATAAATAAGAATATCCTTTGCTGACTTCTTCTTTCCTTACTTTGTTTTGTTACTGTATGCTCCCATGCCCTTCGAGGCTCTTTGAATGACTTCTTTTATTTGTTGGCCATTGATATCTGACTTGAGCGTGAGCGTTCTTTTCCACCTCTCTACTGATCTACATGGCTCCCTCCTGAGCCTATCGTCGTGCCTCGGAGCAATCCTGGATTGTTTAGATAGGTCCGGGCTATCGAGGCCCTCCGAGTCGTTTGGAGATTATGTGTCAAATTTCAGAGCCTTTGGGAACCTTATCCCGGATAAAGGTCATCTTCGGGTACCCTGGGGTCCCTATTGATCTCGATGTTTGTAACCTTTTTGGAATGTATAAGATTGACTTCTGCTTAGGAGTTTGCTTGTACTTGGGCACTTCCTCGGACCTTCATGGAGCGTTCACAAATAGGAGCTTCTTGTGTTTATTCCTATTTTCAAGGAAAGGGGATCACGCGACTAGGCGCTTGCCTTGCGTTAGATATCGGCGTTTAAAGCTCACCGAGGCCCAACTTCTTTGGGCCGGGGGTTCTTGATATAGAGTGCTGTCTCGAGCATGGAGATAACATGAATGGCCCCTCGAGTCTTGACTTCTCGTCGGAGGATGTTTTTTGGATCGGGTATCGACCCGTCGATTTGTACCGAGGCTATTGGTTTCCCAGGGCTCACCTCGGGCAGTCTAACCATTATTGTTTCTCGCATATGTGGGGCGGCTTCAACTCTTTGGCAAGACTTCAACACTTTCATATAGCCGCCTTTTCTGCTTTCACACGGGGTACTTAATTTCTTTAGGCACAAAAAGTGTTGGTGTGTGCCTTTGCCTTGACCTGTTAGTTTCACCATACTCATGGGAACCATTCCCGGATCGATCAGGCAAGCGACGGGGGGCACTGCTCCTGGTGCTCAGGAACTGAGGGACTTTGCTCTAGAGACAGTGTTATTGATAAGAGAGGAATACCAGAAGATGGCGAGGAGGTAATGCGGGTGGAGCGAGGGGGTAGCACTGCAGGTGCTTTCCCCAGACGAGGGAATTGGGAACTCCGCTGATGGGTACTTGAGCGTGCACCTATACCCTTTCGCATTTGGTCCCCTTTATAGGGTTGTGGTTGATTTTTGCTTGAAGTATCGGGTCACCCTGACACAGGTTCATCCGCTGTTTTGGCGAACAACGTTGATAATGAGATTCTTTATGGAGAAAGCTGGGCTTGAATTCACGCTTGACCATCTTGTCAGGCTATATCGGCCCTTTCATCATCGAGGCCTGCTAACTTTGAGGTGTCATTTGTCTATGCCCTTCGTTGTTGATGACGAGGAAGGTGGGGATCGAGAGTGGGCCAGTTGGTTTGTCCGGGTCCGGACGACTGATATTATCCCTGTGGAGTTTTTGCCCTTTTCCCGAAGGGTGGAATCATGCATGTGAGTGAGGCGCTTGTCACTTTTATATAGCAAAAACCAGTTGAGTAATAATATTGTCTCCCTTGTTGTAGCAACTTCGTGGACGCCGAGTGAAGTCCGGAGGCTGGTGACCTATTCGTCTAGTGACGAGCACAGGTGGCGGGCTGTGCTTCGTGCCAGATGGGGGAGCGCAATACCAAGGCATGTGCGTATTCTGCATTTGCCTTGCCTTCGTATACCCAATATAGTACTTTTTCCCTTTTATTTGCACTGGATTTTCCATTTGCAGATATCGAGCAGTTCCTTGTGGCGAGGCAATGCCTTTCCGAAGAGGGGAAAGAATCGTTGGCCTCCGGGCCGAGAGATGATGGCAATAAGAGGGATCGGCACCCGTGGCACGACAGAGCTTTTAGCGGTGCTGGTCAGGCTTATATTTCTGAGGACGGGGCGTTGCCCAAGTCTGTTGCTCCCGGAGTGCCTGATTACCGACCAACGATTCCTTTGAGCGAACATGCCGTGCCCGAGGTCGGTTTCCCTGGGGTCGCAGGGGAAGGATTGACAGTAATGTGTTCTGATTTTGAGGAGATCTATGGGCTTCACTTTGTGGTGAGTTTATGCACAGTTTCCTCGTATCCCGTGTCCTCCTCCTTCTATTGAATCTTTCTTGCGCAGGCTTGCGATAGGCTTAGGTCTGAGCTGCTCCATCAAGGGGCCAAGCTTCGGAAATAGAGCTGTCAATATGGGCTGGGCCGGGCTAGCCCAGCCCAGCCTACGTGGGCTTTAGTAATTGACGGGTTGGGCTGGGCTGGCCCACCATTTTGATGGGCCTTAAAATGGTCAGCCCACCCCAGCCCTATGTGGGCCGCGGGCCCCCACGGGCTGGTCCATCATTTTTAAAAATATAATTTTATATTTTTTCTTTAAGTTCTGACCTAAAAAAAGATAATTATTTAAAAGNAATTTTAAAATTAATAATATTTAAATTCACATAAAAAATATTACTAGTTTGAGTTCGGAAAAACCTTTGCAGCCAATTTCAAGTAGTAACAAGTGTTTGGACATTTTCATAATAAATGCAACTTCTGTACTTTGTAAGAACACGCCACCAATGCTAAATATTGATTTCGATGGTACAGTGGTAAAAAGAATGCTAAGTACAACATGCACCATCATTGAAAGATCGGGATATTTTCTAGAATGGTCCTTCCAATACATGACAACATCACCTCTTGAAACTTCTCAAGATCAAGCTTTGGTTCCTCTTAATAAAGATCCAATTCTCACTTTCCATATCTAAAGGCAGTATACTTTTTATTTTTTATATATTTTAAATAAATATTTTATTAGGCCCACGGGCCGGCCCGGCCCAGCCTCAGTCAAGCCTCGCGGGCCACGGGCTTACTCGGGCCGGGCTTAAAAGCCTCGTTTTTAAACGGGCTCCAAAAATTTTAGCCCAGCGCTGCTAAATCACGGGCTGGACTGGGATGGGCTGGCCCAACGGGCCAAGCCCATATTGACGGCTCTATTCGGAAAATTCTGGGTGAGGGAGAATCCCTTAGGCTCCTTTGCAAGGAGAAGGAAGCCGAACTGCAGTATTGGCGATATGAAGCGTACCAGAACTCGAACTATGAGAGCTATTTGATGGGGCAGGTAATTTCCTGTAGTACGTGCTTCACTCATTTCTAACCTTAAGGCGAATTCCCTCTTGCCGCATCAGCTGTAGAAAAAGGCGGAGGCCTTGGAGTACCTCAAATGCGATGTAGACCGCGTCAGAGTTGCTTGCAAGGAGCTAAGGGCCCAAGTGCAGGTTCGAGCTTTAGAGGAGATGAGTGCTTCGGCTAAGGTCCCTGCCTTCGAGTTCCAACTCTGCTTGACTCATGATAATGCCAAAGTTCAAGCGGATATGATTGAGAAACTTGAATCTGATCTCTCGAAGGTCAGAGCCGAGATAATTGATGCCCAGGCAGAAGTGACATTGAGTCGTACCAAGGCTGATTGTGAGATGGCGATTCGTATGAAAGATGCTGCCGATGCCCAAGCTGAGCTGAAACGAGCCCTCGAACGGGAGAAAAGGATCGAGGCATATGTTCGTTGTAAATCCCGAAGAGAGGTACTCGAGGAGGTCGGTGGAAGGGGCTTCTAGGATTTGGCTCGAGCAAGGGCGGATGAGTGTGATGCTCGATTTCTTCTTGCTGACATTGCAGAGAGCAAATTTGACAAGGTGTAGCCTTTTAGTGCAGAGTATAGATTTTGCCATTTTGTCGCTTAGAGTATAGATTTAGCCATTTTGTCGCTCTGTTTCCGATATTTGTAGGGCATGCCTGTAGGTGGAGAATGCGCTTTTTCGCGCATGTAATATATAAGAAGAAATTTGAAGCTTTATTTCTCATGTACCTTTCTTCTGTCATTACTTCTGATCGGGCAGATTGGTTTTGGCGTTTGGTGAGTTCCTCACAACCGGAACCAATCAGACATATTCGGGGATTATTACGTGCGATTCTTGGCGCGAGCGAGTGCCGAGGCCTCCGTGCTTGGCCTTGATGTTTATGCTCAGTCTCCGAGTCGAGCTCCGACTCGGGCCTTCTTGTCCTTGAATTTTTTGTGCCCGCGCAGGCAGCTAGTAGTTGTTTTCATATTTTGCCCTCCGGCATTTTGCCATTATAATTGTTTTGGGTCCAATCCCCGAGTTGTGTTGAGACTCGAGCTTCAATTGGCCTTCCGGCTCTCTCCCGCCTGCATGTGCGGAGAGCGATGGTCCTTTGTGCCCTGGGTTGAAATGACTTCACGGGCGCGTGGTTTGGAGATTTAATCGGCTGATAATGGTCCTTAGGCATATTGAAGTTTAACTATTTTTGGGTCCAGTCTCTAAGTCGCATTGCGACTCGAGCTATAATCGACCCTTAAATTTCCATGACTCTATGGCCGGTGATAGTGGCATTTATGTCGTGCCCTTTGGCATATTGCAATTTTTGGGTCCAGTCTCTGAGTCGCATTGCGATTCGAACTATAATCGACCCTTGCATTTCCTGGAGATTTAGGCTGGTAATAGTGGCATTCATGTCGTGCCCTTAGGCATGTTGCAATTTTTGGGTCCAATCTCCGAGTCGCGTTGCGATTCGATCTGCAATCGACCCTTGAATTTTTTGGAGATTCTGGCTGACGATAGTAGTACTTATGTCGTTTGGTCGTTGAGACCTTTTAGTATGTGGCCCGGAGGCTTGCATAGTTAACTACTTTGGATCCGCTTTCCGAATCGGGTTACGATTCGAGCTCATTTTAATCCTCAAGTTGTCAACTCTTTAGCCGGCGATAATGGCTCTTACGCTTGTTTGGTCATAAAGACCTTTCAATATGAGGCCCGTAGGCTTTCTTAGTTGGCGACAATGGTTCTTACGTTGTTTCTGCCCGTGGCCTTTTTCGTAGGCTTTGTTTCCCTCGTTAAGGTCTTTTAGAGTATTTTTGCCTGACCCGTCGTTGGCTCTAGAAGAACCTCAATTTCAAGTCGTTGTCGGCGATATTTTGAGCACCTCGTAAGGTTCATAGCTCGTAGGTCGAGTGTTGATACCCAATTTTTTCCTATATATATTTTGTATGCAAAGTACCCTCAAAATAGCATATGTATGCATAAATAAGCATATCCAAGTGTTTCCTTATTTTTCCTTAATTTTAAAAGATTTTTTAAACCAATTTAGCCCCCTATTTTATCCACAACAATCTAATAATTATTTCTAAAATTATTAGTCTGATAATTTATTTATTGGATCTTTATGTTTATGATAAACTATATCTAAGGGGTTTTTTTTTACATATTTTTACAAAATTATTTAGTATTTTTAAGGCCAAAATTGTATAATTGCAATATTTGCCCCATTTAGATTTAATTGTATTTTATATTCATAAAATTAGGTCTGCTATTTTTAAATAACCCATTTTAGTACCTTTAATTTATTTCCAGAAATTATTTTATTATTTTTTATAAATCAAATAGGAAAAATTGGCTATTTAAATGCTAGCCTCATTTTATTGTGATTATAGCCTAAATTGGACCACCAATTACCGTGGCCCAATTCCTATTAAGCCCCGACCCAATTCCGATTTAAACCGACCCAAACCTAACCTCATTAAACTGCCCACTTACCCGTTTCAATCCCAGCCGTTAATCATTCAGATCAACGGACCATAACCACCCTTACTTAAATTAATCATAAACGACCCCCCCCCCAAACCCTATCATTTCCACCATACGCCGCCTCTGCATCCCCCTCCTCTCTTAAATCCTCTCTACAACAACATCAAACCCTTACTGTCGCCACCTTAATCTACCTTAATTCATGGCTCTCTAGGATCATCGGAGACCTATACTAGCCTCACATGGCTTCTACATGCTTACTTCTGTGGTCTCATGACTAGATTCTGAAGGGGCTTGGTCTAGTCCTTGCCCGATGACTGTTCTCCGGTCGTCTCTGACCTTTCTCCGGCCAGCCATGGTCATTCGAGCCAGACCTTTGACTCTTCTATTTAGATCGATAGCCTTCAAGGCCCTTTTTGTTGCTTTGGATTCTTCTGAAACCCTAATCTCTGAGACCTTTTCGACTTCTTTCAGGTTTACTTTAGAGTCATGCTTGCTATGAGTTTTTAAATTCCTTCTCGAGGTTTCTTTAATTTTGCTTTTAAAAATAAAGACTCTACATCTTTTCCCGATTAAAGTTTTCCTTCAAGTTCTTCTTTTCAAAGTCTTTTATGAGTTTAGCATTATAAATTAAAAGTCCTAATTTCTTTTGGGGTTTATGAGACTACTTGTTAGTGTTTGTTTAATCTACTTGTTCATCATCTCTAGACTCGATTGGTGTTTAAAACCCTAATTTCTTTGGGTTCATTCGAGTTTCTGAGACTATTTGCTAAATATTGTCTGATTTATTTGTTTATCCTCTTTAAACTCGATTGATGTTGAAAACCCTAATTTCTTTTGGGCCTAATCAAGTTTCTAAAACTGCTTGTGCAATTTATTTGTTTATCATCTTTTAAGTTTGAATGTTATTAAAGAAAACCTATGTCCTTGGATTTGAAACTGCTCGTTTTAATGCCTGACTTGATTTGAAGGGTCTCTTTTCTTTATATGATTCCTCTTATTCCGAGTTCTTACTATCTTTGAAACTCGACTATGCTATAAAACCCTTTGCATGCTCCTAATACTTTATTTTCTTTACTACTGATTCAATGAAACTTGACCTACTAGACTAGCGTGCTTCAAATATTTGCTGAACTTTATGCTACTATATACTGTTTTTTTGCCAATAGTTTGGCCTCGCATGTATACTGTTTGTGCACTCTACTTATATGATAAAGTTCCTTCTTTGATTGATGCCCAATTTTGGGATTGATTTCAAAACTTCTCTTTTTTGTGAACTCTAATTTTTACTCGCCTGTTAAAGTAATTGATCCTTTTCCTTATTATTGTCTTGCTGAATATTTTCCCCAAAACAAGTGTATCTCTATACTTGGACTCGATTGTGTACTTAATATTTTACTACTTCTTTTTATGGTAATAATCAGTCTGCCTACAAACTGGTTTTCTTTCCTTCTTTTAAACCTGTTAGCCCCCTTACACAAGTGATTCCTCAATTAAATGGGAATCACTTGATTGATTGATTCTGATTGCTGATTACTTCCATATTTGCATTGAACTTTATTTGTTGCCTTATTTCTCACATGTTTTCAAAACTATAAATACCCACCTTCTCTTCTTCAAAGACATGAACATAAGGCATAAAATAGTTGAGTTCAGACACACACTCTACTAACATCTCTCTCTCTTTTCTCTGTTGCTACTTGTATTGCTACCTTACCTAGACGGCTGAAAGCCAAGGCTAGGCTGTGGGAAGCTTGCATATTTTTTTCTACATTTTCATCTTTACTGGTATGTTCTAACTCATTTTCAGAATCAACAACAACATGTTTCTTTTATCCTTGTTTATCTCCTATTAGTATTTAACCAAGTTCCATTATTAAGCATGCTGTAATCTGCCCTTTCTATTCTGAATTGATGCTTTTGTTAAGTACTTGTTATGGCTTATGAATCCTAAATCCCCACCCCCAATGTGTTTGGTATCTGTGGTTGGTTTGGGGCATGACATCATTGGATATTGTTGTGCATGACCAAACCTGATCCCCCATGGGATCATAACCTCCATGTCTCCTCTAGTTGTTATGTGTTTTGATTGGTTTATAGGCAGGCCAGCACATCCTATTGTTGTGCATGCCCAAAACTGATCCCTACCTAAGTACATAGGCTCCTTGTAATGCATTCCCAACCCCTGATCCCTTTGTATGAAGTTATTAATTCTGTGTTTTACTAATTACTGCTTCCCAACCCCTCTACCCCTCTCCTTTCTCCCCTCAGTTTTAAAACTCTATTCCTGCAATTCCACCATATTTTTAGACTTAAGTTCTGCCCCTCTTGTGTGAGCCTTGCCTTGGGACCCATGAGCTCCCTCTGAACTTGGACACATAAGGGCTGGCCCTTCCACACTATACTCATCTCTATCTGGTTCTATAGATCTGGGTGTAAGCACTTCCCGGGGTCCTTTGAGACCCTTAGGGAACTCTGACACACCCAGGTCTGAGAAAGGCTTTGAAACCATAGCATCTTAAGGCAGTTTATTCCATAGCTCAGGGAGGAACCAAGAATCAAGCTTCCTCTGGTTATATCTTTTTTATTTTTGATGTAATTCAACATTTATGGTTTGTAATAATTTGTAATAAACATTTGGGGTTGGCTAGTGAAAAGGGTTGGGCAATTATGCATGCTTAAGAGTAGATATCATACATATAAGACTACTCTTTAATTCTGCATGTTCAATTTGCATTTAGAAACCATGTCTATAGGATCTTGCATATTCAACTCTATGTTCAAAAACCATGTCTATAGGACTTAATCTAAATCCTGCATGCTCAACTTCACATCTAGATAACCTGCCTATAGGAATTTATCTAAAATTCTGCCCGTTTGTCACCATTTAGATATCATATTCTTAGAGTCCAATTGGTTATAATCTGGCATCATATTAGTAATATTAAAATCAGTAACCTTAGATATCATGTTCATAGGAATGAAAATTAGTAATAATGGATACCATTATCTGCAGAAATTGAACTAGTCTAATTTAAAACCAGTCTATTCTGAATCAATTTTTTAGGTAACTTAATCCCTTCTTATTAATACAACTTAGAAAACATGCTTATAGATCCTCAACCCGTTCTTTTTAGTTCGTTTTTTCTGGCCACATTCTGAGTTGTTTATAGATACCATGTTCCTAAGGTCTCACCTAAACACTTAGGCAAGCCTTAGGTAATAACAACAATAAAACTGAACCCGCCCTGTTAATTGTTAATTGCTACAACCAGCAGGTAGGCCTGATTTGTGTTTCCTAACTGAGTCATGTAATAGACTAGGTCTGCTTCAGCAATAATCTCCTTTCCTTAAGTATTTTTAGAGTCAGACCTTGTTTGTTGTTTGAGTCATGCTATTTGATTGCTTTGTTTGAGGAGGTATAAATGAGCCCTCAGTGTTTATGTGCTTCCCTTTTATTGTGCAGTCTTATATGTTTTGTATGTCGCCTTAGATTTTTTCACCTTTTAAACTTCAAGTCAGCCTAATATCCCTCCCTTTAGTATTAGTAGTTCTAAGTGCCTCCAGGACTGATGGGAATGGGATGGGTAATAGCATGCAATAATGGTCGAGACCAATCCGCACTTTAGTACTTTAACGGGGTAGGAAGGGTAGATATGGATATGATGACCGGTGCGCTAATACCACGTGTAGCCCCTCTTTTGAGGAGTGATTAACGGGTATTGCATTGATGTGATCCATATTATAAATAAACCTAGGACCCCCTCCCTTTCTTTCCCTTTTATTTTTTAAGCATTACAACTTCTTTTCAAAAATTATCCCTTTTAATGTTTGCCACTTTCAAACTTTGTTTACTTTGAAACTGTTGTGTATTAAAATCCCCTCTTATTTGAGCCTTATATGTTAATTGCACCAAATTTATAAAGGACTATCTGGCTGGAAACAACACTAATGGATCTTGATGGGTGCCTAACACCTTCCCCTTAGGATAATTTCAAGCCCTTACCCTATCTCTAGTTATCAAGCAAAATTAGAAATAAACCTTAAAGGTGTCCTAGTGCACCATAAATCATTATGTGGCGACTCTTCAAAAATGCAAAACCCAGTTCCCAAAAGGAACGAGTTGTCTTATACCCAAAATGTCATTAACCCAATTCTCCCGACGTGAAGAGGGGAAAAGGGGGTGTGACATCGAGTAGATCGATGCTCTTGCGATTTGGAGCCGACGTGGTCGAAACTCATTTTTTGCTTGTTGAGGGAAGCCTGTTTTAACCGGTTCTTTTCAAAATATATACGGAGTATTTTTTACGATAGTCGGGCATCCCTTAGTCGTGTTATTTAGGTTGTATCAGCCGTTTTGACCATAGTCATATGCATTTGGCCGTAGCTATTTTTTATCCCAAGGGACAGTTTAGGCGTCTACACCGAGGGTATACCCCTTAGGGATTCTTACAAATGCGATGTATAGCCTAAACTACGGGATTTTCATGCATGTTGAGGTCTTATAGTTTGTCATGCCTATTAAGGTCTTACAGCTTAGAGAATAGATCAGGTTATGCCGAGGCTACCCGCTAGGGATCATACAGTTTTGGGTTCTTCAGTCGTATGGCGATTAACAGCAGTCTCTGAGTCATCGAGTTTGTTTAAGCCTGAAGACCACTTCTCATGAACTCGGAGTTGCCTTATAGGGGCTTGATAAGCCCGGAGTTCCGACCCTGGGGTCGTATGGGTGCTGATTCATTTAAGTCTCTGAGTATCTCGGGACGTATTTGGCGGAGAGGCCTTTGCCGTGAATATGCCGAAATAGCCTTTTTCAAAACATGAAATGCCAAAAAAGATATTCTTTATTGCTTGGCATAAATATATGTTGTAAATACATATTGTCCCATTGTTGTGAGCTCGACCCGCGTGGGTGCGGCTCCTCTGATTATCTGATATGTTTGCATGATTCCATTTTGGAACTTAGCCTATCGTTTATTGGCCCTTCCGAGGGGATGGTTTCCTTAATAGGATATCATCGCACAGTTGATACCCAATTTTTCCCTATATATTTTATATATATACTCAAATACTTTCAAAATAGCATGTGTATACATATATAAGCATGCCCAAACGTTTTGGTATTTTTTCTCAATTTTTAAGGTTTTTGAGAATCAATTTGTTGTCCATTTTAACAGTACAAAATCTAAAATTATTCCCAAAATTACTATTTTAGGTGAATAACTTATTTCATACCATATTTACAACAAAATATAATTAATATGATTTTTGCATATTTTTACAAATTTATTTGGTATTTCTAAAGCTAAATTGCATGTAATTGCAATTGTAGCCTATTTTGTAATTAATAGTATTTTATAATTATAAAATTAGTTCCAGTATTTTTAATTTAACATTTGTATACTATTTATTGATTCAGCACTTTCAATTTGTTTCAAAAATCCTTTTATTATTTTTTATAAATTAAAAGGGAGAAATTGGCTATTTAAAACTTGGCCAGATTTCATTACAATTTTAGCCTTAATTACACCCAATTCAAACCCCAATTTCAGCCCCATCTCAAACAACTCATACCCAATTCAATTAACCCGGCCCAGCTCTAATTCAATCTGAGCCGTTGATCAAATGAGATCAACGACCCAGATTAGTTTGCCTAAAATAAATCAAACGACCCACTCCCCTTACCCTCATTTTGCAACGAGACCGGTCTCTCTAACCCTTCACCTCCCCCTTCTCTCTAGAACCTTCTGGTACGCCTTCTCCGATGGCTCTCATCGCCTGTCCGACCAACTCCAGCCTCGCCTCTTTCGATCGTCAGCCGCCGTGAAACCTTATCTCACCGGCTCCCTCCATATTTGAAACTCCAAGAGTTTCCACCATGCAAGAAGGGCACTGAAACCTAGCCTGGGTCCGTTTCCGGCTTTCTCCGATGGGTTTTGGTCTGATGGTGCTATGTACTCCATTAGTAATGAGTTTCACAGCCAGGTTCCTTACCTCCCTGATTTTATTGCAAAACCCTAATTTTTGCCTAAGTCTCTTAATCTCT
>MU689959.1:21726-53628 GCA_026770625.1 Nicotiana glauca
ACCTAAGGGTTCAGCCTAGTTCTTACCCTATAGGAATAGTGGTCCTAAATACCCTCTAGGACCTATAGGACGGGATGGGTAATAGCACGTGATAAGCATTCGTGACCAATCTACACGTTTAAATAACCTTTACGGGGCGGGAAGGCTAGAATATGGATATGATGACCGGTGCGCTAATATCTCGTGCGACCCCTCTTTGAGGAGTGATTGTTGGGTATTGTACCGATGTGATCCATATTGTATTTAAACCTAGGACCTCTTTCCCCTTTCTTTACTTGTATAATGTTTTTCTTAAATTTATGTTCCAATTAATCCTTCTCTTTTAAAATCACTTATGTCCTTTCCCTTCCCTTTCTAAAATTTTAAATTTTGTTTGTAACTACTATATGCAAATTTTATGTGTTTATTTCTACTCTTCTTAAAGTCACAATTAAGCATGGCCGGGAACCACACTAGTGGATCTTGAGGGGTGCCTAACACCTTCCCCTCGAGATAATCTCAAGCCCTTACCCGAACTCTATTTTTTTTCAAAAAATCTTCTTCTTTTTCTTTAAAGTGTCCTAATGCACTATGATCATTAGGTGGCGACTCTTCAAATTCCATAACCCGATTCCTCAAAAGGGAATGAGAGTTGTTTTGTCCATAATGTCGTAAACCCGATTTCGCCTTAGAAAAAGGGGGCGTCGACAGCATGGCGACTCTGCTGGGGATATTTTTAAGGCTTTTACCATTACATGCTTTTGTGACTTTATTGCTTCCCTAATCGCTTTTATTTACTGCATTCAATTATTTCATCGTGATTACTAACTTGGCTCTTCATGTTTTTTTTCCTTTCTTTTAATTTCTTTCTTTACTATCTTATCATTATTTCGATTCCGTTGTAATGTTTCGAGCATTTATTGTAATCTTTACTTTATGAACGTAAAAATACATGCTATATTCTTTATTCTTGTAACTGCATTCTTCAACATCATATTCCACTCGTGCCAAACAAATACTTTAGCAACGCTTATAATGAGTAGTTGCGCACTTCCAATACTATTAAACCCCTAAATGTGAAAAAGGCATATTTGCGGTAAAACCAGTCGATCAACGGTGTAGTCGACGGTTCCGTGCCTTTCCCTCTTGAGTTGTCCGCTCAAGGGTACCAGTCTAGCATTTCAAAAGTAGAAACCTTATTCCATTAAACTGTTCATGCATCATGGTCAACCCTAGCCAAGTCAGTTATGTTGTCCACATAATGACTCATTAAGATAGCCTTGTCCAAAGTCCACCGGGTTTCCTTGAAACCCAAACGAACGTCTCCATGTTCTGTGCATTTGTTTGGAGAACTTAAGCGCTTGCTATGCTAATTATTGGTTTAAATAGTCGAGTCTGGTGGGGTAAGGGCCTAACGTTCTGTTTTGCAAAAAATAAGGCACGAAGTCCCCAGATTTGGCATGGTAACCAATATTTATCCAAGGCTGCTAAATTGGTGGAAAGACCTCCACTCCGGTGATCAGACGCTCGTCCGCAAATACTTAGGGAATTTGCCTTCACTTCTAGAGAACCAGCCTGACGACAAAATCATAGAGGCTGCAAAGGAAATGCAGGCGGACATCTGGCCCGAGCTTATTTGCTACTAGGACTAACGAGCTGGTGAAACTGTTCGAGGGAGACAAAGATGACGAATCTGGGGAAGATCCTTCTGGGACCAAGTAGTTAGAAGTCTTTTTATTTTTAATGTAATAAGGCCAATGGCCACTAGTGATAATTTACTTTCTATTGTTTAGCGTCGTTTTGGATTCGTCTTATTTTTATCAATAAAATGAGGCATTTAGCATTATAAGTTCTCCAAAACTATTTGTCGCTAGGCCTACCTCAGGAACAACGAGGCACCAAAATTAGGACGCGATTTACATTCTTGCACAATGTGTTTAAATACTGCAATACTTTTCCTCAGAACCCGCACTAACTTGTTACCTTTTGTTTTTCTTTTATTTTTTATTCCCCTCCCCAAAGGTTAGTTCGTGCATTCTGGCACCATCAGCATATTCCACAAGATCCAAGGGCCATCCACCTCTTCCTCCTCCGAGTCCTGTCCGGAACAAGAACAAAGGAAAGATGAAAAACACAAGTGCTAGAAAGGAGATTGAAAGGGAGGAAACTTCTCAGGGTACCCCAATTGCTAAGGGAACTGCTACTCATCTTGAACAAAAATTGCTGAAATTCCAGGAAGAGTTGGACCAAGTTCGGAACTTGGCAAGCCTATCATTCTCTCTTGCTGCTCCTGATAACAACACCCAAAACTCCGCACCTCCACAAAACACCCCGCAACCACAAATACAGCCTACCCACGCTCAAACCTGCTACACATGCAACAACGCTCCACTACTCATTCCCGAGCCACCAAACACCACAAACGACCACCTCCCTAACACTCCTATCTTTGTGGAAACTGTACCTCACTACACCCAACCGATCTCAAATGTACCTGAGTCGGATGACAAAGACTCATTATCAGGAACTTAGCTGCCGAACTCAAGAAGTTGACTAGCCGGGTCCAAGGTGTCGAGGGTAGCAAAAGTATCGAAGGGTTAAACTATGAAGATCTTTGTGTTCAGCCAGATGTTGAGCTTCCGGAGGGGTACAAACCTCCCAAGTTCGAGATGTTTGATGGTACAGGTGATCCCAGGGTCCATCTAAGAATGTATTGTGACAAGCTGGTAGGAGTTGGAAGGGACGAGAAAATCCGCATGAAGCTCTTCATGAGGAGTTTGAAGGGAGATGCATTATCCTGTTATATCAGTCAGGACCCCAGGAAGTGGACGAGTTGGGTGAGCATGGCATCGAACTTCATGGATAGATTCCGGTTCAATATCGAAAACGCACCGGATGTGTTCTACATACAGAATTTGAAGAAAAGCCCACCGAAACATTCCGCGATTATGCTACTCGTTGGAGGTCAGAAGCTACAAAGGTCAGGCCAGCCCTAGAAGAAGAGCAAATGAATAGGTTCTTCGTCCAGGCTCAGGACCCCCAATATTACGAGAGGTTGATGTTGATCGAGGGTCAGAGATTCTCGGATATCATCCAACTTGGAGAAAGAATCGAAGAGGGCATCAAAAATGGTATGGTCACAAATCTTGAAGCATTGCAAGCCACCAATAAGGATTTGCAAACTGGTGGCACGTCCAAGAATAAAGATGCGAGTGCTGTGATGGTCTCTAATAATTCGATTGTAGAAGAAAGGACTGCGATCTCGCCGGATCCCTTTCTTCGGGGTATGCTGCTCCGCTAATAATCTTGTTGGTGGGATATTCTTTAGGTTGGAAACCCGGTTGAGGAAAGAAAGCTCGGCGGGTCCAGCAGAGGCCTCGGATCTCCGAGTGGAGTTTCGAACTTCTGAATGCCTCGGTTGACTGTTTGCACACCGGTTAGTAAGAAAGAAAAAAAATGACAAAGGAGCAGAGTAGTTCTTCCTCGGGATGAATAGGTGATGTTTTGAGGCACGAGCCCTAATGCAGCCTTCTGCTATGTTTGACTGGGCTTGGCCGAAGGTGTGGTTCTGCTTACCCTTTGATTCCTTCGAGGACGGAGGCATCGATATTGGCAATGGGTCACGTGGTGAGGAGTTTCCCTTTGTCGCGTGTAGGTCCTTGTCGAATACTTTAGTCCCACCTTTATCGTGGGGCTTCACCCTTATGGTGGAGTAGGGTTGCAGACGCCTCTGAGCGATATGTTCATTGTCATCTGAATAAAACTTTTGCACCTCGCGGGTTCAGCATTCCAGCCCGAGCTTAGGTGGGC
Source organism: Nicotiana glauca (assembly GCA_026770625.1). Taxonomy (NCBI): domain Eukaryota; kingdom Viridiplantae; phylum Streptophyta; class Magnoliopsida; order Solanales; family Solanaceae; genus Nicotiana; species Nicotiana glauca. The sequence continues at coordinate 25,516 of MU689959.1, forward strand.
CGTATAGAGGGAACGGCCTCCCTGATTGTTGTGGAGATTGGCGTTCGGAACCCATCAGGGGTTTGAAGCACGGGAGTGGTTTGGTTATTTAGTCCGAAGTGCCCTATTGGCTTTGGCTTGACACCGTCGGTATTGTTGGTCGAATCACATGTACTCATGAGCACATGCTTTATTTGAAATAAGTTAAATGAGGGATGGGGTTACCAATATGTTAATACGAGATCGAGGCGAAGTCTTGGCATCCTTTTACTTGGATGCAAGGGTGTCCTTTGGGGATATTCCCAGGGACCATCCCTTTCTGGCGATGATCACTTTCACTCTGCACTTTACGGATCTTTGAGGGGTGTCGTCGCCCTTTTACTGCCGTGGCATTACACCGTGGCTTGCCAGCTTCATTTTTCCCGATCTCCTTCCTCCATTGGAAATGGATCCGAGTCTGACTGATCGATAATACTTGGTGGCAGCCTCCATTGAATAGCATAGTTATCATTCTTTTGAGCCAGTGACCCCGCGCTCTACGGCTCTCGCGCTGGGCCATGCTCATCTTGAAGGGGTTTTTGTCGAATAGGTCTGAGCCGCCTGGCATTCCTGGTTTCGCTTATGGTGATAACGATGCTTGGTATAGTAATGCTGAACTCATACTCGACTGGGCGGGGTTTCCCTGCCAGCTGTGCCTTGTTGAATTTGGTTCCATTGGAGGTTCCTCGAGGGTGCTGTCCTCGAGCTATTTACCTATTGTTGCGAAGTGGGTTGCATCTCGAGTTGTTCTTTCTATTCGTAGTGCGCAGATGATGCCTCTGTCCATCAGGCGTCAGCCTCTTTATCGGCAGTCCGCCTGGATATCCCGAACCCGAGGAGGTTCCTCAACGGTCGTCTATATCCCTGATTCGGGGCTGGTATCGTGTGTGGGCATCCAACCAAGCCTCGACCGGGTATCTGATCAGGCTTTTCTTGAAATGCCCTGGAGTCATTGGGTATGATTCGTTTAGGCTTCGGGTGAAGGCATGTGTTGCCCTATCATCTGAAACTGCAAGCGATCTCATTCGTCCTATCAAGGAGTGGGGTGCGGCTTCCCTCAGCATTTTATTTATTCTTCGTTTGGCCTTAGGTGTATCGGGCCCTATCGGTACTGCTTTGATGGCACCGGTGCATGCTGCCACGGGGGACCATGCTGGTATGGTAAGTGGGTTTGTGAGGTCAGGCGCCAGGCAGTGGTGCGGCATCATAGTTTCTTTCAAGAGAGTCTCTTCAAATTTTTTCAACGAGAGGGGCTCGAACTCGACATCTTGGAGGTTGCTGTCTCTGGATGAGCATGTGTAAGTGGCGATGCACCCATATGGATTAGAGGTCCTGTCATACCTAAGGAGTTTCGGTGTTCTTGATTTTTGTGAAGCAAGTTCCAGGACCGTATCTTCGGGAGGCGGTTGCTGTAAGAGCTTCCACGAGCCTGATTCGATCTTTTTGAAAAGGTTCCCAAGCATCCTCACTGCGGCGGGGTCGATTGCCGATCCGTCGCCACTCGATCTCTCGGGTACCAGCTCGACGTAAGGAGATGTTTTTGGTGCTGCTACTTTAGGAGCCTCTGAGTGACTTTGCAGCCGAGCGATAGCCAACTGTCGTGCCTACAACATTTTAAAAATAACATGAAGACTAACTTCCTATTCTACCTGGGCCGGGTATTTTTGAGCTTCCTGTCAGTCAACGCATTGTATGCTATCATTGGTGCACGAGGCTTCATTGATCTGTTGTGTGCCTTGCAAGCCCGCGTCCACTTGAACCGATCCAGATGCGGTATTGGGGTCCTGCGGTATCGCGCCAGCCGTTGGAACGGCCATACTATTTTCTCTGCAATTTTTGAGGTAGTCGTTCTCAATTTTGTTTGCCAAGTCGAACCTTAACCTGAAATCAAAAGATCTTGGGCAAGAAAAAGTGTGAAAGATAACGTGCGTTCGTGTGGCGAAACTAGCAAGAAAATACTCACTATTATTTTTAGCCCCACGGTGGGCGCCAAACTGTTTACCATGAAAACGGTAACAATAATTAATTTTGTAAATGAGATTCTAAAAATACGTGATTTATTCCCAAGTTAGTTTGTTAAGGCAGTTAGTGCTAAGAACGTGGAGTATAATGATAAAAGAAAGTCAAATAAGGCAGTAATCGAACTAAGGGGTCTGTTGCCCAGATGCAAAGATGGTCGATGGAGACCTCGGGGCCAAGGTTTGAGCCAAGCTTGAGCTACTGAGGGCGATCGGGAGTGGGATAATAGGCAAAAATTTGGCTAAGCAAGGCTCTATGTTACCAATATTGAGCAAAGTAATGAAGAATAAATAAGAAACCAATAAAATGCTAAGACGGCCTCGGGCCAATGAGAATGAACAATTTAGAAGAAAAGAGAGAGAGAGAGAGAGAGAGAGATATTATTGCACTTGTGGAGAAATGGAGCAACATCCGTCCCTTACAACATAGGGCGAGTCCCCTTTATATAGTAAGGGAGACTCAGCTACAAGTATGTGGAGATTAAGTACAAAGTATGGTGATGGGATGGCTTGACATGATGCCTTAACATAGGCTCAAGGTAGGCCGGGCTTGCCAGACATAGCCATGTGCCTGGGGGGCTTCCCCCTCTGTCCTAGCCTCGCTCTTCGTTTCCCTCGAGTCGGGCTTCGACGAGCCCCGAGGTTGAGAACTCGATCGCGGCCTCCCACCTTCGGGGTCACGAGGCATGCTTCTGAAATGTCTTGATAGTGAGAAATTAAGTCTTCTAATTTTGCCACGTAAAGGTATTACAATACTTGCCCAATTGATCGACTTCTGATGATTGGATTTTTGCTATGTGGCAAGGAAGAATTATGGAAGTATTTCTTGTAGAATGATTATGAACAAAGATGTGTCAGTCATTTGAGTGGTAGAGATGGATTAGATTTGGTAATTACTTTGTATTCTTGTGGTTTGGAGACTAGGAGTCTTAGAGACAGATTGTTTCTTGGTTATGGACTGCAAAGATATGGCCAAGTTAGCCAGCTGATGGTATGTATTGTGGATAGGTTCCATGGGATCTTTAAAAAGGTTATCTACTCATTTTTGAAGGGTCGAAATCGATTTGAAGGCCACTGGTAGGCCTAATGAGGATGTGTATTCTATAGTGCGTCATATTTGTTAATTCAACATATGTATTGTTGAGGGGTGTGTCATTCGGTTAGAGTCGGTCTTGATCGTGTTCAGATGCATTCTATATGTTACTCTCATATGCTATGATGGGTTGTGATATGTTGCGTATTTACACACATGGTGTGATCTGTCTGGGTATTGAGGCAAAATTTGAGCGAGATGTTTCTTGGGGTGTTAAATGGTTGATTATGTCTTGGTTATGGTCTTCCTCTTTGTGGTATGTGGTGTTACTCGTTTCTCTATGGTTATTTTCATGCCCTTGGTGTGTTTGTTGTTGATATGCGTATGATTGTTGATTTTGGGCATTATGACTCGAGGTATTTCATATGGACCGATGTTTGGATTGGGTCACATACAGTGGTGGAGCTATATTGGGATATGATTCTTTGTGTTAGATTCGTGTGTCTTGGTTCTACTATGTGTGATGGGTTCATAGCTTTGTGTTTGTGATGGTATCTGTGAGCTTGCAGGATGGTTCTCTTATTTGATTCACTTTCCATTTTGGGTACATTCGAGCTGTTGCTTATTGGTACACAGATTGCACAATTTGTGGCTTAAGTAGTATTGATATAGCATGTCAGTAGAGTAACTTACATTTGATTAGATGAGGTCATTGGACCTGGAATGAGTGCTATTAGATTTGATTTCAGTATGTATGGAAGAGTAAGGTCACAACTCTACTTAGAATTTGGGCTATGGTTATTGCTAAGCGAGAGAGCTTCACAACTTGTTAAACTGATGGGTGGTTATGAGTTTATGCATATTTCTTCCATAATTGGCAGTGTACAAAGGTTTAAAACAAGGTGTTATTTTATGTGAGGTTTGTTATGGGTACCGGGTTTGCTATTGGACATTAACTGTGATAAAAAATTACTGCTATGAGTATGTGAGTTACGTGGTATATCGTGATATTACATCTCGGGTTATGGTTATGGCTTTATATAGCTTGTTCAGACTTGCACAATATATATATGCGAGAATCAGGTCTTATGATGAGTTCTAGCTATTAGAGATTTGATTCAAAAGGTTTATATGCTAAGGTTGAAGTAAGGATTATCAATTAGGTTGTGTTGTTAGGCTTATTAATTGGGGTGATGTGAGATCGCCCACGGTATGTGCATGATGAATTTACACGGTGATTTGATGGCTTTGGAACGACTTTTGGCACGTTCGAGGACAAATTTATGTTTAAGTGAGAGGGAATATAACGACATAACCGGTCGTTTTGAGAATTTGCATTTTGTTCAGCTATTTGAAGTTATGAGTAGCTTCATATGGTGTATTATGACTTGTGTGGATCGTCGGTTTTGGTTTTCAGGTGATTCGGGACTGATTTGGAAGAATGATTCTCAACTAGGAAACTTTAAGTTAGAAGAGTTGACCAAGTTTGACTATATGTATTTGATCCCGGACTGGAGTTTTTATGGTTCTGTTAGGTCTTGATGGTGATTTTGGACTTGGTCGTATGCTCAGATTTGCATTTTGATGTTTCTTGAAAGTTATGGCCTTAATTGGAGAAATATGGCAATTTAGTGGGCATTTGGACATAAAAATTGTAAAATTCCAAAATAGGGGAAAACATATTTTAAAGTGAAAATGGTATTTGAAATTTAGAGTTGTGTTTGGACATAAATATAATTTTAGGTTGTTTTTGAAGTTTTGTGTGTTATTTGAGTGAAAATTTTGAAAAATGGCCTTTTAGAGTTTTTAAAATTTTCAAAAATTTCCAAAATGTATCTTCAAGTGAAAACTGAAAATATTATGAACAAACGCTGATTTCGAAAAAAGTAAATTTTTTTTGGAAAAAAGGGAAATATTTCTTATGTCCAAATGGCCTCTTAAAGGTTTGGAAACTTCATAGGTTTGACCGAGAGTTGTCTTTGATGATATCGGGTTCGGATTGTAGTTTCGGGCATTGGACTAGCTTGGTTATGTCATTTGGACTTGTGTGAAAATTTTGAGGTCATTCTAGGTTGATTTGATATGGTTCTGCACGAGTTTTGGAAGTTGAAAGTTCAAAAGTTCATAAAGTTTGATTTGAGGTGTGATTCGTGATTTTGATGTTATTATGTGTGATCTGAGACCTCTAGTAGGTCCGTGTTATGTTTTGGAACTGTTGGTATGTTCGGACGGGGTACCGAGGGGATCGGGTGAGTTTCAGACGTGGTTCAGATGGTTTTTGTATTGCTGATTGCTGGTGTGTCTGCAGAGCATCGCGATCGCGAAGCTAGGCTCACGATCTCGTAGAGGAAATCTGGAGGTGGGCAATTTCTTCCTTACGTACGCAGGAAGAAGGAGAGGAGGGTGCCACTAATTCCGACAGCGAGGATAGAACTTGATGCAGTATTCAGGGAGCACTTTCCACCATTTTACTCTATTGTGTTTAGTTACATTGGGGACATTGCAACATTTTTAGTTGGGGGTGACTTCTTGTATAATTGTTGATCTTGTATAATTGTGGATAACTGTGGATATGGTAGATTGGTATTCTGTTTTTTTTCATGTGATGTATTATATTAGTAAGTTTACTATCTTTTTGAATTTTTGATTTTATATATACTATGTTTTATCGACTTGATGTTTATTAGCTTCTTATTTTTTTTAAATAGTATATTTTATTTTGGTGTCGACATCCTTGGTTTTCTTTGTACCACGATTATTTTTCCGAGGATGCCAATTTTCTTTTTGAATCGGATAATTGTTAGTAAATTTTTGTCGACTTTTCCCCATGATGGATAGCTTGGAGACTTTCTTAAGGAAATTATTCTTGTAGTTTAGATATAGTTTTTGTTTATTTAGGAAGAATAAGTGGTTTGGGTTGGGTTTGTGCCCATTGGCCAATTTGTGACTTGTTTGGTACCAACATGATTTAAACCTCGGCATATGAAATTTTTATCCTTGAAAAAGAAAAATGATTGAAGTAAAGATCATTGTCATGACTTTTAGACTCAATTTTTGGCTCTTTGATTCACTAAATAGATTCTTATGCTATATGTAACTTCTTTGAGTCATTGGGTTCAATTGGATTTTGGATTTGTATTCCACTTGAGTGTTCATGTGCCATGTGTGATGAGATTTATTATGAGTTCTTTTGTATCATTTGTAGTCTACAACTTGCCAGGAATGTGCTTCAAGGCGAAATCCTAGACTAACTTGGTTTGAAAAATAATATTAGACCTTCCTTGGACCGCTTTGTGCCTTAAATTACCTACCCTTGCATATTTTCCCCAGTCAACCCATTTTGAGTCTTTAATCTTTTTCTTTGGCAACCATGTTACAAGCTTTAAACCTTTGTTCTTTATTGACTTATCCTTTGGCACCCTACCTCTCTAAGTATTTTGAAAGTATAAACATAGGCTAAAAGCCTAAGTTTGGGGGTGAAGATGGGAAAGTTGTGATGTGAAAGTTGTTTAAAAGATGAAAGGTAAAAAAAAAGAGTAGTATTTGAAGGAAAAATAAGGAATTGTGAATAAATGGAAGACTAGGTGATATATAAAAAAACAAATAAAGGGCGGAAAAGTTCTTGAAGGAAGTGTGCTTTGATTGTCAAAAAATTATAGCGCTTAGGGAGGTTTTGAGTCACTCTAACCAAAATTGTGCCCTACCTTGACCAAAAGCCTAAACTACAACCCTTTAAGTCGTAATTGATTTTGAATTAAATTTGTCTACATTAGTGGAGAAATATATGAAGGACAAGCCTATGGTACTACTTGTGTGCATTTCAACATCTTTATGAGAGAGAGTTAATTCTTTCTATTTGATATCTCATTTATATTTTGAATTGAAATTTATGAGTATGGGATTCTCTCTTAAGTGTGAGCGCAGATGAGATTTGAGTTATGAATTTAATCTCATTTTCAATTGGAAGGATGAACAAAGGAAGGTAATTGTGATAGAGAGGCAAATTTTGAAGCTTTAGTGTCATGACTTGATTGCTGCTTTGATTTTCATAGTGTTTGAGCACTTGAATGGTAATGAAATTTATGAGGAGTTTTTGGTATTTCATATGCTTTGGATTAATTATTGATACTAATCGAAGTCATGTATGTGCCTGTAGTACACCTTTTTGACTTGGCATGATATTGATGTACTATTGAGTTAAATGCTTGGAAAGAGATTTTGTCGCTTTCATTGCTAGAGGACAAGCAATAGTTTAAGTTTGGGGGTTTGATAAGTTGGTATTTTACCAACTTATCTCATCTTTAAGCTTAGAGTTTTGCTATGTTGAGTGATAAAATCATGTGTTTAATATCGTTTACTTCTATATTACAGGTTCTATGTGATTTATAAGTGATCTTGAAGAAACCAAGTGAAAACGAGTAAAAAAGAAGCTGAAAAGAAGAAAATCTGAAAAATAACCTTAAATGGCGCAATTGCGACATAGACCTAGCAGTCGTCGCAAATGCGAACAAAGTCTTCGCAAATACGAAGTCAATCCAGTCAAGCTATGTTCGCAAATGCGAAGTCAAACCAGGAAGTCAACCTTCGCAAATGTGAAGTCTTGATCGCAAATGCGAAGGTCAACAGGAAAGTCAAGTTTCGCAAATGCGAACTTTTGTTTGCAAATGCGAAGATCGCACTTCAGCTCTGGGTACTTCTGTAATTTTACATTTTTTGTTCTCAAACTATTTAATACCCGACTTAGCTCATTTGTAGAGGATCTTTGGCTTAATTTCAGTCCTTAGACTAGAGAGAACAAGTTTTGGAAGCTAAGGTTCTTGCACACACACTTGGGTCTTGAAGATTTGAAGCTTTTGGTTGAGAATTTCCTACTCATTTATGCTTATTTCTTCATTTCCTTACTTTGTATTGTATATCTAAGTGTGTGGTATTTTATCCAACACTTGAATCTTGTTTGTGTAAATATTCATGTTTAAAGTGTGGATTAAATATCTTGTTGTGTTTATGTATTGAATGATTTTTATCTTTTATGAAGTGAGTTATTGTTTATTTAATTATTCTTATTCTTTAATATTTCTAAAGGGATTAGCTAACCCTAGGACTCGCCAATTTGAATTAATTTTGGAAAAGATTATTTGGGGTTGGGAAAGATTAATTAATAAGAACTTGAAGGTTTATCCCTTACTTTATAGATTCTACCTAGAGATAGGATTGAACTACTTGTAGCCACATTCGGGTGTGCTTAATTTCTTAATTATTTTAGGAATAATTCAATTAGGAAGTCTTGTTAGTCTTCGGAAGAAGCTAATATAGAATTATTACCCGAGGCTAATTAACATAAACTCGCTCATATTTGTAAAATCGTGAAATACATTGAATCGTTACTTGAGTGTAATTTTCCTTGTATCCATACTTGTAGCTGTTGATCATTTTATTTTCTTTCTAGGTTAGTTTGCATTTTCGTATTTAGCTATAATATTTTTACAATCACCCTTCTTAGTGTTTGAAATTGCATAACAAGTGATAATTCTCTACACTCCTAATCGCCTATATATTGTTCTCTGAGAGATTCGACCCGACTCATAGTTTGGTAAATTATATTGCATGTGATCGTGTCCATTTACTTTTTAGTAGTAGAGTTGGACGTCATCAAAATTGGCGCCGTTGCCGGGAAATAATTTAACGTGTTTAGGTTGTTTGAGAAATAAACGTAAGTGCTTTGCTCCAAACTTGTGAATATTTGTGTAAATTTCTTTCTTACTGAATTAGAAAAGACAACAAACAACTCTATGAGATAGAAGATAGAGAACTCTCAACCGCGATTACCCTTATCACTAATATGCTAATATTAATTAGAAATCTTTTTTTTTCCTAGAAAAAGGTCACGCACGAATGATCTAATGAAGTTTATTGTAGATCAATGGAAACCAATTTTTTTTTTCTTGATAAAATGGCCTCCAGACCACTTTAACTTGCATTTGTTTTTCAAGCCAGTCAAAGAACTTACGTGTTTCACATTTGAACACGTCAACTCATTTATTTGCACAATTTTAAACCTCTTTGACCGTTGACCATGATTACGTGGCAGCAATGTAACTGACGTGGCAAAAATATGTGTTAATCACGCTTGTGAAGCGCGTGTATACATTGAATATGAGAGGAAAAATATTAAAATTACAAATAATAAACAAAATGAAGTAAAAGATAAAATTAAAAACAAAATAAGGAAAAAGGAATTTATAGAACCCCCCTTTCTCCGTCGTCATCTCTATCGCATTCTTTCTTCTCCAAAATTTTCCTCTATTCCTTTCCTCTCAAACACTATATTCAAAATCACCATCATCACCTCTTTATTACTGCTAACCCAAACACCATTTTCAACCATTAGCATTTAGAGTACACCTTTGCTATAAGATATAAACAGATCGCAAGGAGAGACAGGCAGAATAAGGACACCGGCGAATGCAAAATTGAGAAAAAAAAGTATAGCGGTCGGTCGGAATAACCATTCTAGGGATTTTATTTTATGGGTAGAGAAGGTTTGAAATTTTCCCAATCCCACAAATCACTCCGATGAGCTTCTGGTGCCGGTAAAACTTCGAACAATGGCTAATCCAATTTCAAGAGATTTGGGATCTGTCTCAGAAGGGAATATAACAAAAAAAAATTGAATGTTTACTGAATGAGAATGTGATGACCCAAAGGGCTATCACCTGTATTCCTACTCACTCTATATTTCTGAGGACGTGAAAAAAAAACCTCACTTGGGGGTTTCCTCAACTTGTGTGTGCAGTCCGGGCGCGTAGCCGGAAAGTTTAAATGTGAAATTGTGAGAAAGATAATAAATTTTGATGTTTTAACTGATTAAGCTTGACTTCGGTCAACGTTTTGGGCAAACGGACCCGGACTCGTGATTCGATAGTCCCAGAGGGTCCGTAGAGGAAATATGAGACTTGGGTGTGTGCCAGAAATCAAATTCCGAGGTCCCAAGTCCGAGAAATGAATTGTTATGTAAAACTGGTTTCTGAAAAATATTTAAAGAATCGAAAAGTGTTGATTGTTTAGAAGACTGTGCTGTCGGGCTCGTATTTTGGTTCCGACGTCCGGCACAAGTCCTATATATGGTCTAAGCGATAGCTGCAAAGTTTGGTTAAATTTGGACGTCATTTGACGTGTTTTGAGCTAGAAATCATAAACTTGATGCTTTATGGGATTTGGAAAGAAATCATGGGTTTTGAGACCCAAACTGATGATTCATGATGTTATTCAGGAAATTTGATCGCACGGATGAGTCAGTAGATTGTTTTGAGATTATATGTATGTTTGGTTTGGAGCCCCGAGGGCTCGGGTGAGTTTTGAGTAGGCCCGGGAGGTCTTAGACTTAAAAGTATCAGATGTTGCAGGTCCAGGTGTTGCAGGCCCCCAGCGCGGCCGCGGTCATTTCCGCGCGGTCTGCGCTGGAAGCCGCGTGGTCCTGGTACATTTTTGCGCTGTCCGCGTGGCTAGTTTCATAGGGCCAGTAAATTTCAGGTCGACCAGCGCGGCCGCGCACCAAGTCAGTACGGTCCGCGCTGGGAGATTCAGAGAGTTGGTCGTGAGTCCATTCGACCAGCGCGGCCGCGCATTAAATCAGTGCGATCGCGCTGGATAAGTTCAGAGAGTCATTTCTTCCCTTTCTCGGCGCGGTCGCGGTGCATATTTGTTCGGTCCATGCCAGCCTTCAGTAAAGTATATAAAGTCGGGATTTTCAGTCATTTTTCACTTTTTCAAAACCCAAAAAATAAGAGACGATTTTCCAAGCGATTCTCTTTCTTCAAAACGATTGGTAAGTGATTTTTAACTTATTTTCTTCACTCCTTAACATCCTTAAACATAATTTCAACTTCAAAACTAAGATTTTAATGGGGAAATTTGGGAATTTAGGGTAGAGCCTAGGGTTTCTAAAATTGGGGGTTTTAGACCTCAATTCGAGGTCCGATTCCAAAATAACTTATAGATCTGAGTTCATGGGAGAATGGGTAATCGGGTTTTGCTCCGAACCTCGGGTTTTGACCACGTGGGTCCGAGGGCATTTTGGGAATTTTCGAATAAACTTTGGGAAATTTATTTTCATGCATTCAAATGGATTCAAGTAGCAATTGTTAATACATTCAAGTAATTTTTTACTAGATTCGAGCGGTTTGGTAGTGAATTCGAGAGGTAAAGCTATTCTAAAGGAGTGAGTTGAGTTTGGAGCATTCGAGGTAAGTGTTTGATCTAACTTTGGCTTGAGGGAATAGGATTTGAGTGTTGTTTGCTATTGCTAAATGTGGAGTACGGTGTATGGGCATGGTGACGAGTATCTATACACCGGTGTCTAGTATGATCGTGGGTCCTTGTTTGTCCTTATTCTGATATTGTTATGACTCTTCCATGTTAATCGATGAACTATATGCAATATGAAGAGTATGAGGACTAATTATGAATTGTAAATTATTTGAAGCGTTGGCACGAACGATAAAAAGACTATTGAGTAAGAGATGAAAGAAATAGAAAGAGATATGATTAATCCCTTGCCGGGATGGTTTGAGTATATTGATTATCTCCCTTGTCGGGATGTGAAAGTTATTGTTGTTTTTCCCTTGCCGGGGAATTTCATATTATTTGTTTATCCCCTCGCTCCGTTTGGTTGTGATTATTGTTTGGGTGAGGAAGAGTGATATTGCATGAAGGGTCACTCCGTGCCATGTTTTGATTATATTTGCACGAAGGGTCATTCCGTGCCATGTTTGGATTATATTTGCACGAAGGGTCATTCCGTGCCTTGTTTTGATTATTTATGCACGAAGGGACATTCCGTGCTCTGATTTGATTATAATTGCACGAAGGATCATTTCGTGCCATGATAAGAGAGTTATGTGATGGAAAGCACGAAGGGTGATGTCGTGCACTTTATTTGACTGCTTTGGTGAGAATGAGGGTAAAAGCACAAAGGTTGATGACGTGCAACTGTTGATTTCCTGTTCTCATTGATTATTGTTATTGTCCTGTTTCCTACTTAAATTGTTGATTTATATCCGGACTGTACTTCCCCATAGTATGCTTCCCTCCCTCTTAACTGTTTAATTTCTGTATTCTTTCCTTTTTATTTCATATATATATATTGAACTGCACAGGTTGGTTTGGTAGTCCTGTCTAGCCTCGTCACTACTTCACCGGGGTTAGGCCAAGCACTTACCAGCACATGGGGTCGGTTGTGCTGATGCTACACTTCTGTGCTTTTTTGCACAGATCACGGTATCGGAGCAGCTTTTGGACCACAGCAGTAGTATACTGATCGAGAGCTGTCTTCAGTCCAGAAACTTTCGAGGTAGCCTAGCCGACGTCCGCAGGCCGGAGTCCTTCCTGTTTTATTCAGTTTGTTATCACTTGTATCAAAACAAACAGTATCGTACTTTGTTCAGACTTTGTATATAGTATTCTATAGACGTTCGTGAGTTAGTGACTCCAGTCTTGGGTAGAGGTTGAAGTGGTATTTCCGTATTTTGTTCTAGTTTAATTATATTTAAGACTTCCACTTTATTTATAAAATGCTTCATTGTTGTTAATATTGTCGATGCTTGCTAAAAGAGGTAATTGATAATTGGCTTGCCTAGCTCCTATCAGTAGGCGCCATCACGACTCACGAGGGTGGGAAATCCGGGTCGTGATAGTTGGTATCAGAGCTCTAGGTTGCATAGGTCTCGCTAATCATGGACAAACTTGGTAGCGTCTGAGGGATCGGTACGAAGACGTCTGTATTTATCCCCTAGAGGCTACAGAGTTAGGAAAAGTTTCACTTTTGTTCTTTCTGGTCGTGCGACTCTGTTTCTCAAATACTGATTGTCTTTCTACTCTGTTCTTTCGCAGATGGCATGAACACATGCTTTCTCTTCTACAGCGCAGCAGCCCGAGCCCCCAGCAGCAGCTCCTGCGAGGGGCAGAGGTCGAGGTCGTGCCAGAGGCCGAGGCAGGGGCAGAGCTCAGCCCCAGGTAGCAGTCCCAGAGGTGGAGCCTCATATTGACTATGATGAGGAGGTTCCAGCCCCAGCAGCTCCGGTGGGCCCAGCTCAGGTCCCAGGAGGGGTCATGGTCACCCCAGATCTTCAGGACGCTCTAGTCAGATTGGCAGGCTTTATGGAGAGTGTCACTAGAGCGGGTTTGCTGCCAGTAGCACCAGCCACTTCTCAGGCTGGAGGAGGGGTTCAGACTCCTGCTACACGTACTCCAGAGCAGGTAGCTCCCCAGACTCATGTCCCAGTGGTTCAGCCAACTGTGGCAGCTCAGCCAGGTATTATAGCCCAAGCCGACGATGGAGCGGCTATGTCTTCGGATGCTTTGTGGAGACTTGATCGGTTCTCTAAGCTCTTCACCACCACATTCAGTGGTGCTTCATCAGAGGATCCACAGGATTTCCTATTCAGCTGCCATGAGATCCTTAGGACCATGGGTATAGTGGAGACCAATGGGGTTGATTTTGCCACCTTCCGGCTTGCAGGATCCGCCAAGACTTGGTGGAGGGATTATTGCCTATCTAGAACAACAGGGTCTCCAGCATTGACATGGGACCAGTTCGCGAAGTTATTTTTGGAGAAGTTTCTCCCAGTCACTCAGAAGGAGGCACTTCGCAGGCAGTTTGAGCGCCTCCAGCAGGGCTTCATGACAGTTACACAGTATGAGACTCGGTTTATTGATTTGGCATGCCATGCTATTTTGATACTCCCCACAGAACGAGAGAGGATTCGGAGATTTATTGATAGATTGATTCAGCCGATCTGCCTCCAGATGGCTATGGGAGCTGGTAGTGAGATTTCCTTTCAGGAGGCGGCCAATGCGGCCCGCAAGGTTGACATAGCCCTCGCGCGGGGAGGTGGTCAGATGTCGGATAAGAGGCCTCGTCGTTCTGGTAGGTTTAGTGGTACCTCGTCTGGAGGTAGGGATTCTTATGGTAGAGGTCATTCACCGAGGCCCTTTCAGTCAACACTCCAGGTTTCTCATGGTACTCCAGGCGGTGGTGGTTCTTAGTAGCATTATTCAGACCAGCAGCCTATCAGTGCACCCCCACTTTAGAGCTTCAGGGGAGGACATTCAGGTCGACATGGCCAGCAGTCGCAGCAGCCGAGGTCTTGTTATGGTTGTGGTGACCCCGATCACATTATCAGGTTTTGCCCTCGAGCCTCGGGCAGCTTTCAGCAGCAGGGTCCTCGCCCCATGATTCAGGCATCAGGGGACCCACAACTCGCCAAGCCAGCTAGAGGCGGGGGTAGGGATCATAGAGGTGGAGGTAGAGACCGTAGAGGTGGAGCTCGGACCGGCAGAGGTAGAGGTCAGCCAGTAGTCGATCGTCCTAGAGACATGGTTCAGGGAGGTAGGGCCCAGCCCCGGTATTATGCTTTGCCAGCCAGGCCAGAGGCTGAGTCTTCAGATGCTGTTATTACATGTACTATTCTAGTCTGTGATAGGGATGCTTCAGTGCTATTTGACCCTGGGTCTACGTATTCATATGTGTCGTCTTATTGTGCAACCTACCTGGCTATGCCTAGTGATGCTTTGGGTATCCCTGTTTATGTATCTAGACTAGTGGGTGATTCTATAGTGGTCGACCGAGTTCATCGTTCCTGTGTGGTAGTGTTTGAGGGTCTTGAGACCCGTGTTGATTTATTGCTCTTAGACATAGTGGATTTCGACGTCATATTAGGGATGGATTGGTTGTCCCCGTATTATGCTATCCTGGATTGTCACGCCAAGACCGTGACCTTGGCTTTGCCAGATTTGCCCCGATTGGAGTGGAGAGGGACCCCAGGACATGCCACCCGCAGTGTTATTTCATATGTAAAGGCTCGACGCATGGTCGAGAAGGGGTATTTAGCTTATCTGGCGTATGTTCGTGATTCCAACATAGAGGTTCCTTCTATTGACTCTTCTCCTATTGTTCGGGAGTTCCTGGAGGTTTTTCCTTCAGACCTGCCGGGTATGCCACCTGACAGGGATATTGATTTATGTATTGATCTGTCCCCAGGCACGCAGCCCATTTCTATTCCGCTATACCGATGGCCCCGCCAGAGTTGAAGGAGTTAAAGGACCAGTTGCAAGATTTGCTAGAGAAGGGTTTTATCAGGCCTAGCGTTTCTCCTTGGGGTGCGCCGGTGTTATTTGTGAAGAAGAAGGATGGATCGATGAGGATGTGCATTGATTACCGGCAATTAAACAAGGTGACGATTAAGAACAAGTACTCACTGCCGAGGATTGATGATTTGTTTAACCAGCTTCAAGGTGCGAAGGTGTTTTCAAAGATAGACTTGAGATCTGGCTACCATCAGCTGAGGATTAGGACGTCTGATGTCCCTAAGACAGCATTTCGCACTCGGTACGGGCATTATGAGTTTTTGGTCATGTCATTTGGGTTGACCAATGCCCCAGCCGCATTTATGGAGTTGATGAACCGAGTGTTTAGACCTTACTTGGACTTGTTCGTGATAGTCTTTATTGATGATATTCTAGTGTACTCCTGCAGCCAGGAGGAGCACGAGCAGCACCTCAGAGTGGTTCTTCAGACTCTGAAGGATAGTCAGTTGTATGATAAGTTCTCAAAGTGCGAGTTCTGGTTGAGTTCAGTTGCATTTCTGGGTCATGTCGTATCAGCAGAAGGTATTCAGGTGGACCCGAAGAAGATTGAGGCAGTCAAGAATTAGCCTCGACCAGCATCAGCTACGGAGATTTGGAGTTTCTTGGGGTTAGCAGGTTATTACCGCCGGCTAGTGAGGGATTTTCATCCATCGCAGCCCCGATGACCAGATTGACCCAGAAAGGTGCCCAGTTCAGATGGTCGGATGAGTGCGAGGCGAGATTTCAGAAGCTCAAGACGGCTCTGACTACGGCACCAGTGTTGGTTTTGCCCACAGCTTCAGGGCCTTATACCGTTTACTGTGATGCTTCCCGTATTGGACCTGGCGCAGTATTGATGCAGGATGGCAAGGTTATAGCTTATGCTTCGAGGCAGCTAAAAATTCACGAGGAGAACTATTCGGTGCATGATTTATAGTTGGCGGTCATTGTTCATGCCTTAAAGATTTGGAGGCATTATTTATATGGTGTGACGTGTGAGGTGTACACGGATCACAAGAGTCTTCAGTATCTGTTCAAGCAGAAGGAGTTGAATGTGAGGCAGAGGAGATGGTTGGAGCTGTTAAAAGATTATGATGTTACTATTTTGTATCACCCAAGGAAGGCCAACGTGGTGGCCGACGCATTGAGCAGGAAGTCCGCCAGCAAGGGTAGTCTTGCTTATATTCCTGTCAGCCAGAGGCCGCTTGCTTTGGATATTCAGGCCTTGGCCAATCGATTGTGAGGTTAGACATTTATGAGACTAGTAGGGTGTTAGCTTGCACGGTCGCTTGTTCTTCATTATTGGAGCGTATCCGTGATCGGCAGTTTGATGACCCCCATTTGTGTGTCCTGAGAGACACGGTGCAGCGGGGAGGTGCCAGGAAGGTGACCTTAGATCATGATAGTGTATTGAGATTTCAGGGGCGAGTTTGTGTGCCCAATGTTGATGGGATTCGAGAGTCGATCTTAGCGGAGGCCCATAGTTCTCGGTATTCTATTCACCCGAGCGCCGCAAAAATGTATCAGGACTTGCGACAGCATTATTGGTCGCGTAGGATGAAGAGAGATATTGTCCCATATGTGACTCGATGTTTGAACTGTCAGCAGGTTAAGTATGAGCATCAGAGACCTGGTGGGTTGTTTCAGAGGATTGAGTTTCCCGAGTGGAAGTGGGAGAGGATTACCATGGACTTCGTTACCGGACTTTCGTTGACTCGGAAGAAGTTTGATGTGATATGGGTTATTGTTGATAGGCTGACCAAGTCAGCACATTTCATCCCCGTGGCAGTCTCCTATTCATCCGAGTGGTTAGCCGAGATTTATATTCGGGAGATTGTTCGCCTTCATGGTGTGCCGGTATCTATCATTTCGGATCGGGGCATGCAGTTTACCTCACGATTTTGGAGAGCGGTTCAGCGAGAGTTGGGCACCCAGGTTAAGTTGAGTACAGCATTTCACCCCCAGACGGACGGTTAGTCCGAGAGGACTATTCAGATATTGGAAGATATGCTCCGAGCCTGTGTCATTGATTTTGGAGGCTCATGGGACCAGTTCTTGCCTTTAGCAGAGTTCGCCTACAACAACAGCTACCAGTCCAGCATTCAGATGGCTCCATATGAGGCATTGTATGGTAGGCGATGTCGGTCCCCAGTGGGATGGTTTGAGCTGGAAGAGGCTCGGTTGTTGGGTACATACTTAGTTCAGGAGGCCTTAGATAAGGTCAAGATCATTCAGGAGAGGCTTCGTTCAGCTCAGTCTAGGTAAAAGACTTATGCAAACCGTAAGGTCCGAGATGTAGCTTTCATGGTTGGTGAGCGGGTATTGCTCCGAGTGTCGCCTATGAAGGGCGTGATGAGGTTCGGGAAGAAGGGCAAGCTTAGCCCTAGATTCATTGGCCCGTTTGAGATTCTTGACCGAGTGGGAGAGGTGGCTTATAGACTTGTATTGCCACCCAGCTTATCAGTCGTGCATCCAGTTTTCCATGTGTCTATGCTTCGGAGGTATCACGGCGATCCCACCCATGTGTTAGACTTCACTACTGTCCAACTGGACAAGGATCTGTCCTATGAGGAGGAGCCGGTAGCCATTCTAGACTGGCATATTCGACAGTTGAGGTCGAAGAGTTTTCCTTCAGTGCGTGTCCAGTGGAGAGGTCAGCCTCCTAAGTCATCGACCTGGGAGTCCGAGTCTGATATGCAGAGCCGTTACCCCCATCTTTTCTCCGACTCAGGTACTTCTTTCTTTTGTCCGTTCGAGGACGAAATGTTGTTTTAGAGGTGGAGAATGTGACGACCCAAAGGGTCATCACATGTATTCCTACTCACTCTATATTTCTGAGGCCGTGAAAAAAAAACCTCACTTGGGGGTTTCCTCGACTTGTGTGCCCAGTCCAGGCGCGTAGCCAGAAAGTTTAAATGTGAAATTATGAGAAAGATAATAAATTTTGATGTTTTAACTGATTAAGCTTGACTCCGGTAAACGTTTTGGGCAAATGGACCCAGACTCGTGATTCGACAGTCCCGGAGGGTCCGTAGAGAAAATATGAGACTTGGGTATGTGCCCGGAATCAAATTCCGAGGTCCCAAGTCCGAGAAATGAATTATTATTGAAACTAGTTTCTGAAAAATATTTAAAGAATCGGAAAGTGTTGATTGTTTAGAAGACTGTGCCGTCGGGCTCGTATTTTGGTTCCGACGCCCGGCACAAGTCCTATATATGGTCTAAGCGATAGCTGCAAAGTTTGGTTAAATTTGGACGTCATTTGACGTGTTTTGAGCTAGAAATCATAAACTTGATGTTTTATGGGATTTGGAAAGAAATCATGGGTTTTGAGACCCAAACTAATGATTCATGATGTTATTCAGGCGATTTGATCACATGGATGAGTTTGTAGTATGTTTTGAGATTATATGTATGTTTGGTTTGGAGCCCCGAGCGCTCGGGTGAGTTTTGAGTAGGCCCCGGGAGGTCTTAGACTTAAAAGTATCAGATGTTGCAAGTCCAGGTGTTGCAGGCCCCCAGCGCGGCCGCGGTCATTTCCGCACGGTGCGGCCGCGGTACATTTCTGCGCGGTCCGCGTAGCTAGGTTCAGAGGGCCAGTAAATTTCAGGTCGACCAGCGCGGCCGCGCACCAATTCAGTGTGGTCCGCGCTGGGAGATTCAGAGAGTTGGTCATGGGTCCATTCGACCAGCGCGGCCGCGCACCAAATTAGTGCGGTCCGTGCTGGGTAAGATCAGAGAGTCATTTTCTTCCCTTTCTCGGCACGGCCGCGGTGCATTTTTGTGCGGTCCATGTCAGCCTTCAGTAAAGTATATAAAGTCGGGACTTTCAGTCATTTTTCACTTTTTCAAAACCCAAAACATAAGAGGCGATTTTCCAAGAGATTCTCTTTCCTCAAAACGATTGGTAAGTGATTTTTAACTTATTTTCTTCACTCTTTAACATCCTTAAACATAATTTCAACTTCAAAACTAATATTTTAATGGGAAAATTTTGGAATTTAGGGTAGAGCCTAGGGTTTCTAAAATTGGGGGTTTTAGACCTCAATTCGAGGTACGATTTCAAAATAACTTATAGATCTGAGTTCATGGGAAAATGGGTAATCGGGTTTTGGTCCGAACCTCGAATTTTGACCACGTGGGTCCGAGGGCATTTTGGGAATTTTTGAACAAACTTTGAGAAACTCATTTTCATGCATTCAAATTGATTCAAGTATCAATTGTTAATACATTCAAGTAATTTGTGACTAGATTCGAGCAGTTTGGTGGTGAATTCGAGGGGTAAAGTTATTCTAAAGGAGTGAGTTAAGTTTGGAGCATTCGAGGTAAGTGTTTGATCTAACTTTGGCTTGAGGGAATAGGATTTGAGTGTTGTTTGCTAATTGCTAAATGTGGAGTACGGTATATGAGCATGGTGACGAGTATCTATACACCGGTGTCTAGTATGACTGTGGGTCCTTGTTTGTCCTTATTCTGATATTGTTATGACTCTTCCATGTTAATTGATGAACTCTATGCAATATGAAGAGTATGAGGACTAATTATGAATTGTAAATTCTTTGGAGCGCTGGCTCGAACGATAAAAAGACTATTGAGTAAGAGATGAAAGAAATAGAAAGAGATATGATTAATCCCTTGCCGGGATGGTTTGAGTATATTGATTATCTCCCTTGCCGGGATGTGAAAGTTATTGTTGTTTTTCCCTTGCCGGGCATTTCATATTATTTGTTTATCCCCTCGCCCCATTTGGTTGTGATTATTGTTTGGGTGAGGAAGAGTGATATTGCACGAAGGGTCATTCCGTGCCATGTTTTGATTATATTTGCACGAAGGGTCATTCCGTGCCATGTTTTGATTATTTATGAAAGAAAGGAAATTCCGTGCTCTGATTTGATTATAATTGCACGAAGGATCATTTCGTGCCATGATAAGAGAGTTATGTGAGGGAAAGCACGAAGGGTGATGACGTGCACTTTATTTGATTGCTTTTGGTGAGAATGAGGGTAAAAGCATGAAGGTTGATGCTGTGCAACTGTTGATTTCCTGTTCTCATTGATTATTGTTATTGTCCTGTTTCCTACTTAAATTGTTGAATTTATATCTGGACTGTACTTCCCCATAGTATGCTTCCCTCCCTCTTAACTGTTTAATTTCTGTATTCTTTCCTTTTTGTTGCATATATATATATTGAACTGCACAGGTTGGTTTGGTAGTCCTGTCTAGCCTCGTCACTACTTCGCCGGGGTTAGGCCAAGCACTTGCCAGCACATGGGATCGGTTGTGCTGATGCTACACTTCTGTGCTCTTTTACACAGATCACGGTACTGGAGCAGCTTTTGGACCACAGCAGTAGTATACTGATCGGGAGTTGTCTTCAGTCCAGGAACTTTCGAGGTAGCCTAGCCGACGTCCGCAGGTCGGAGTCCTTCCTGTTTTATTTAGTTTGTTATCACTTGTATCGAAACAAACAGTATCGTACTTTGTTCAGACTTTGTATGTAGTATTCTATAGACGTTCGTGAGTTAGTAACTCCAGTCTTGGGTAGAGGTTGAAGTGGTATTTCCGTATTTTGTTCTAGTTTAATTATATTTAAGACTTCCGCTTTATTTATAAAATGCTTCGTTGTTGTTAATTTTGTCGATGCTTGCTAAAAGAGGTAATTGATAATTGGCTTGCCTAGCTCCTATCAGTAGGCGCCATCACGACTCCCGAGGGTGGAAAATCTGGGTCGTGACAGAGAAGGAACTAGAGGACTAATAACACTTTGTAAAAATTTCTGGCGAAATACTAATCGGAATTGTGATATCGGCGATAGAAAAACTAAAGAAGAATGGTGGAAATTGATAGGAATACTCATGCAAGACCTACAGACACTCCTATTAATGAATTTTGACTGATTTTTGTAATTGATTTTGGGGGGTTTTAGAGTAGAGGAAGGAGGTGTTCATGACGGAAGGTGCTGGTGGCCACCCGAGGAAGAAGAAACAAAAAAAAAATTCCCAGAAATTTTAATAAAAATGGTTAAATAAAGATTAAGATCCACAAATTATACGTGTCAAACACTAATAGGCGAAGAAATGTGACGTGTCAATTATGTCTAAGCGATAGAGGCACACGCTCAATTTGAGGTGCTTATTTTTTGTATTTTTACAAAATTGAGGTGTTCAAATGGGAAACACGTAAGTTCATTTACCGGGTTAAAAAACGGGTACAAATTTAAGTGGATATGAGGCATTTTGCCTTTTTTCTTTATAGACAATTCAATTAAGAAATATGTTTCCGTAGAAAGTAAAACTTCATTTAGATGGGATTTTGACTCCAACGTGATTTTCTTTTAAAATACAAAAAAAAAAAAACATCTAAACATGTATGCCAACGATGATGGTGTCACTCTGTCAAAAACAAAAGATCCCCTCGAATCAGCGGATTTCCACACCCAAAAATAGAAATAACCAGAATAACCCGTCGGACTCATCTCTCCTCAGTCGTGCTTTCCTCTCCAATCTTTCCCTTCAATCACAAGTCACCTATCACAAATCATCCTCCCAAAGATCTGGGCATCTCTCTCTTTGATCGTGACATCGCAGTCGCTAGCACAAAATTTGAGCTTCACCAATTGCTGCCGAACTAACACAAAGGTCAACACGTTTTACTCCTATTTATGTTTTTTTATTTCATTCTCAATTGTACATGCCCGAATGTGGATAATTAGGGTTTACTTTAAGATACTATCTTTCTGATTTTTTTATTTTCGTTAGGTGATTTTAAACTGTACGATTTAAAATCCAGTCAATTCTAATGATAATTGACGTGAGCTGAGGTTTGCTTGAAGAGTGAGTATACTGTACTGAATTGAGCTTCTTCAGGAAATCAGAGAACAAGATCATTGGTGATAGATGAAACAGGCTTTATTAGTGATGCTCCTCTATTTATGTCTAAAGCCAAATAATAATAATAATAATTTTATTAAAGAGATAAAACTGTGACTTAGAATTGATTGAAAGATTATGGTGTGAAATCCTTTTCCACTTGCAGCTATATGTCCAGAATGTGGTTCACACAAATGTACTGAGCCACAAAAATATAGCCTGCAAAGAATCAAGCTCTTAAACTGTGAACATTTTCCTAGAGACAAATTGGTCTCAGCAAGTGATCGTCTAATTTGTGGTAGCATTTGCAAAGACATGCTCTTGGAGAGGGTCAAGACGTTTTAAAGTTAAAACTTTTTAAAAAAATTGCAGAGAATAACTCGTAGAAAGTGTCTCAAGTTTTGCATTTTCTTTTTCATATGGTTCATGACTGTTTAAATATAAAACTTATCAGAAAATGTCTTCTAAAATTTAGCTTCAACTAGTTTTCATTTCTAATTCCAATATAATTAATGTTATTGTTTGTCTGCCCTCTAAAACATAAATGTTTCTCTAGATCTATAGAGGTTCTTCTGTGGGCTAAGAAGTAAACTTTATACAGCAAATTTTGTTGTTAACGATGGTGGAAAACCAAAAACATACTCATGCTGCTTTGGTAGTTATGTATTTTTGTGTTCTGTGCTATTACTCATGCACTTCTAGAATTAAGTGTTACGAGCTTTTAACTTTTGTTCCTTGCTATCTTAAGGTATACACTAATTGTTTTACATTTGTTTGTCGTCTAATAACTGCCTTTTCAAATTTGATTTGTAGATTTCCATATCTTCTGTTTGCATTTGGTGATGACTACTCTATCATCCCCAACGAGTTCAACTGTCTCACCATCTCGAGGGACACTTTCACCAGCAGCCTATGGGACATATGAATCCCCCATGCCCAGGGCCTCTCATTCTGGCCATTCTGAACCAGAGATCAGTGACAATGATGAAACAGAGCTACACTCCGTGTCATGGAATCAAGATTACAGTTGCTTTGCTGCTGGCACTAGCCGTGGCTTTCGTGTATATAACTGTGATCCTTTCAAAGAGACTTTCAGACGTGATCTGAAAAGCGGTGGGTTTGGAATAGTAGAGATGTTGTTCCGATGCAACATTTTAGCACTTGTCGGTGCCAGGACTAACGCCCAATACCCACCTAATAAAGTTATTATATGGGATGATCATCAGAGCCGATGCATTGGTGAATTTTCATTTAGGTCTGACGTTTGTGCAGTGAAACTAAGACGGGATTGTATTGTTGTAGTCCTTGAGCACAAGATATATGTCTACAACTTTATGGATCTAAAGCTTCTTCATCAGATAGAGACTGTGGGCAATCCCAGGGGACTTTGCTGCCTCTCACACCATTTAAATACATCTGTATTGGCTTGCCCAGGCGTTCGAAGAGGACAGGTCCGGGTTGAGCATTTTGGCCTGAACATGACAAAGTTGATCAAGGCGCATGATTCTCAGATAGCATGCTTAACCTTGACTATGGATGGGCTGCTCCTTGCAACAGCAAGCACTCGGGGAACTTTGATAAGACTCTTCAACACCATGGATGGAACTCAGTTGCAAGAGGTAGTTTCTTCTCTCATTTTTGAGGAATTTTGTTGAAGAACTAGAGATTCAAATGGTGATAGGAAAGGATGAGCACAAAGCTGGCTCATTTTTTTTGCAGTTTTCTTAGTGCCGGATTCTCATAAAAGTTGGGCGTTGTCATCAAATATTCCCGTTCCCATTTTTCCTGAATTAGCTTTCCGGCACGGAGATTAGTTTTGACATGTTAAGGTACATACTTGTAAAGTTTCTAAGGTCAATAGACATCATATTGAGGTCAAACTAGCATATAAGAACGTAATTATATAACTCAGCTGCCTAGTAAAAGAAGTAAAATCTTGTGGGATGGGTCATATGAAAAGTAGTTTTAGTTAATGGGCCGTAAAGAGTGGTAAGGTTCTTATTTACATCAAAGCTTAACTTGGAGGCCATTTCGTCTCTGATCCAGCACAAAAAGGATTATGGATACATACAAAGGTTATGTAATTGCAAAATGTGAAACAATTTATAAACATACATTCGTAAGTGTTAGAGGTATAATGAACTAATTAAAAGTTTCCTCTCATTAGTAGCGATAGGGAGGAGGACGGAAGCAAAAGAGGAGGGAGAGAATTAATGTGTATTGCATGTAGAGAGTAAAATAATATCGTGAAATGTGAGAGAAATGAATGACTCGGGTAAAAAACCCTTCATCAAGATGAGTTTAGCAGAGGTGCAAGTTTCCTCTGTTTGCCAGAATCAGAAGTGGAAGAAGTACCAGAGTCAATTGTGAGAAATGTGTCATGACCCTGACTAGGGGAAGAATGGGAAGTATTGTTGTGCTAGGGAATAAGAGGGTGTGGGTACTTTGGGATGTGAGGAAGGAGAGTTATTCCATTGGTATTTCTTTAATGAAATGTGGGCACTGTTATTTAGTGGGGCTTTATGGGAGTCTATGGGCCATAAGTGAGGGATCAAAACTAGAGTTTTGGTAGGAAGTTTCAGGGTGGATGTGGGTGGCAAGAGATTCCATTGCCAATTGGTGGGAATCTCCATGCAATTAGGTTACTGGAAAAAGGCTGGACTATGAGGCATTCTCTAGAGCAATGGGCGATTATGGGGCTTCATAAGTTGTCACTGGTTGATCAATTTTCCATTGGCATGTGCAAGATGTACTTGGTTAATTGATGAGAACTCGATATCAAAATCAAGACTTGACAAATTTCTTATCTTCATAGGGTGAGAGGAGATAGATATATATTCAGTTGCTACCTAAAGCCTCTTCACGGTTTCAACAAGTTTTAGTTTCCTTCTAAATCTAGTTCACATGTAATTGCGAAGTAGTCTTAAAATTTTGTGTAAAAATCAAACTATGTAACTTTACATCGGAGAAAGGAGTATAATATTAAGTATTTTAGACTCGGTATTGCTAAGTAGATAGGATCCTTTTGCATCAAAACGAACTCTATAGTGTTGCTTATAGACAAAACTACAATAAGTGAAAATGGTACGACCTTCAAATTTCATTTACGGAAAAGGGTTTGATATGTCCCTCTACTATGATAAGTTGTTTAAAGTTGTCCTCCGTTATACTATTGGGCCATAAAACTCTCTGTCGTCTTACTATCCTAACAAATCTATCCTTAGTTAGACAGAGGTGACATGTGGCACTCATCCGCGCCCTTTTTACATTTGGGCACAAATTAAGCGACTCGCTTTACGAAACCACCATACCCATAACCCATAACCCTTGATTTATAACACAATACCCTTATACCCACTTAGAAAAAGACTCATCTATCTTTTATGAATTCATTAGTCTCTTAGTATAAAATTAGTACCATAAAAATAACACTGCTAAACAACACCAAAATCAAAAGATAAAAAATGGTGAACTTCACTTTTAATGTCAAAAATCACCGGCAACCAAAGCCATTATTCCGGCAGCAAACCCTTACAGACAACAAGCACAACACATGTTAGTACTAGAATCGCAGCCGGCCACTTAACCCATTTATTCCTAACTCGAACATCCACCATTCTTCTAAATCGCCTCCGGCAACCAACGAATCGGGAGTAAAAAATGCTCGAAATGAAGATGTGAACCGAGAGATCTCTTCCTCTTGCTTGGATATACTGACATCTCAGATTTCGGTTCGTTTCAACTGTGGGAAGTCCTTCAGAAATGCTCCAAACCTTGTTGGTGGTGAACAGGAACTCCGATCATTTTACTGTCCCCAAGTTCCACGAATCTGAAAAAATAAATCCAACAAACTTGACATCGGCGGCCATGGAGGTTCCACCCATTCTCGGCCACATTTTTCCACTAAGTGAACCAATTTAGCGACTAATTTTGCTCAAAGTTCTTTGTTAGGACTTCTGACTATGATGTCTGAGAACCTAAGCCAAACTATATTGCATAATGGAGAAAGTGGATCAGTATAGATTGGGGGTTGCCAAATTTTAAGGATAGATATGGATACCATTTAGATTTGAGAAGATGTTTCCTTTTTTGTTTGATTTAGGAGAATTGAGTTTTTGATTTTGTTAAACACATATGTGTAGAAAGTGTGCATTGGCAGTTATGACTTCATCGCTGGTGGTGCATAGGCAGAGGTGAGTGGAAAAGAAAAATGAACAAAAGAAAAAGAAAAAAAAAGTAGACTTGTTTGCTGGACAAGTATTAATCAGGTCATCTTTTTAGGTGGGTTTGAGGGTATTGGGTTAGGTAAGATCATAAAAGAACCTGGATGGACTAATTGTTACAGGTTATGGGTATGAGATTTCGTGGAGCGGGTCGCTTAATATGTGCCCAAATGTAAAAGGGCACGGATGGGTGCCACGTGTCATCTCCGTTTAATGAAGGATAGATTTGTTAGGATAGTAAGACGACAGAGAGTTTTATGGCCCAATAGTATAACGGGGGACAATTTTAAACAATATAGCATAGTAGAGGGACAGATTAGACCCTTTTCCGTTTCATTTATCTATGTATGATACTGAAAATAGAATGACCTTGAAATATTCAAAACTTTTAATACTGTTCCTGAGATAATTTAAATGAATAATGTGGTTAGTGAGGGTTCATATAGCCGAACCCAACTTGTTTGGAACTGAGGCATAGTAGTTGTTGTGTGTATGTATGATGCTGAATATTTTGAATTTCTGTATAGTATGATTTTACATGCTTTAGGGAGGTAATATTTCTCAAGCATACTTCTGTCTGGTTTCTGATGGTTGAAAATGGAATTACTGAATGGACAGGACATCAAAAGTCTACTTAGCTTTAAGAATTAATTGTTGTCTCTTGTTAGTTGAGTCTTCTTTAGCTCTTCACTCTGCTGCTAGTTTGTTAAGAATCTCTCCTTTAAGAATACTTTAGGGCCTGTAATACTCTTGTGAGAGAATCTACAAAATCTTTGAGACTTCTAATTGTCTACAAAATACAAAATGGTATTAATGGGGTCAACTTTTGGTTTTGGATACTGATTTTGAGATGTTTTCCTCTAATTTCCTATTAGATTAAAAGCATGCTTTATATGATTCCTTTTCTATTTTGGCTCTCCTTTCATCTAATGGTGACTCTAATACTGAATGATAATATGTTACCTTTAGCATAGATTGCTTAATTCCTTACAATGCTTTGCGTTAGGTGCGTAGAGGTGTTGACAAAGCAGATATCTATAGTATTGCTCTATCACCAAATGTGCAGTGGTTGGCCGTCTCTAGTGACAAAGGTACCATCCATGTGTACAGCCTAAGAGTACGTGTTGTTGGCGAGGATGCTGCAGCTGATTCTGCTGTTAGAACTCCAACATTATTGTGTCAAAATTCATCAAATTCTCTTGATGCACTTATTTCTCCAAGTGCTGGAGCCAACCCTGGTTCATCATTGTCTTTTATGAAAGGTGAGTGTTGTGAAATTAGACATCAACCCGAAATGCCTGTACAATGTTTCCCTGACATTTATAATTATATTAGTAGGAATATGCCGTAGTGTTTTAAACTGATTTTGTAATGACTATGCTGTATTATTCTAACTGCCAAGTTTAATAAGGTCAATTGATTGACTTCTGAAACTGATTTGATATTCTCACAAAATTTTACCTCTTTATACATAGTGGTGAGGTGACGCTGTTAATTTTCTGTTGGAACTGTTCTAATTTGATTTCTTTTCTGAATACAAATTTTCAGGAGTTCTGCCAAAGTACTTTAGCTCTGAATGGTCATTTGCTCAGTTTCACTTGCCAGAATGTACCCAGTACATTGTTGCGTTTGGTTCTCAGAACACTGTTGTTACTGCTGGCACTGATGGAAGGTACTAAATAATTTTCTTTCTGGCTTAATATGTTACTCTTCTGCAACTATAGTCAGCAAATTCAGTTTTAGCCTTTTAGCGCTTTGGGTGGAGATTGGAGTAATTGAGTAGATAAAATAGGGTGTAAGAATTTAGCATTGACACCCTCCCCCTCCCC
>MU689959.1:83633-119164 GCA_026770625.1 Nicotiana glauca
TGCAAATCAGACTTGCTCTTTTTGCTCTCAAATATGCTTAACTTCTGCGTATGTGCATTACCTGTAAAAGAGAATAACTTGGTTATTTAATAGATTAACAGTTAGAGTTTGATCGAGACTCCAATACTTATCCTTAGTCGATTTGACTCCTTAACCCATACAAACTCCCATCCGTATCCTAGCTTAGGATTGTGTTCTCTTGTCATAAGGAGACTGTCCTCCTTAGAACTCAATGCAACCTTTTTGATTCCGTTCAGAAGATATTTGTTGCGCAATCTTCAATACATATCTTCCTCACGTGCCTTTCATGTGCAATGGTTATGACTAACTGTGTCTCCCAAGATGGACCAGGTCATTCCCTGAGTTCATTTGTCAATCTTCAAAACTTCAACTGAACTTGGGCCAACAGAAGCTTTTGATCAAGTAGGAATTTGAGTGCCTTCTGGTCTGTTTTAACAATAAAGCTTCTACCCGTCAGATATTGAGACCACTTGTTTACAGCCATCACAAGTGTCAAAAGTTCCTTATCATACATAGATAATGATTGATTCCTCGTAGACAATTTTGCTTAGGAAGACAATGGGATGTCCTTGTTGCATTAAAACTGCTCTTATTCCCACATTGCAAGCATCAATTTCCACTATGAATGTTAGGGAGAAATCTGGCAGACTCAGCACTGGTGCAGTTGTTAGTGCAGTTTTAAGTGTCTTAAAGGCTTTATTAGCCCGATCAGACCACATGAATCCATCTTTCTTGAGGAGGTCAGTCAGTGGTTTGCTGATAATGCCATATCCCTTTATGAATCTTCTGTAATACCCTGCTAACCCCAAAAATCCTCTCAACAACTTGATAAAAGTAGGTAATGGCCAAGACTGTACTACTTCTATCTTTTTAGGGTCAGTAGAAACACCTTGTGCTGAAATGTAATGCCCCAAATATTCCACTCTACTAGCAGCAAATACACACTTACTTCTCTTAGCTAGTAACTGGTGTTGCACCAACAACTCAAAAGTAGTTCTTAAGTATTGTAGGTGATCTTCCAAGCTTTTGCTATAAATGAGGATATCATCAAAGAATACCAAGATGAATTTCCTGAGATGCTCTTGGAAGATATGATTCATTAAACTTTGAAAACTAGAGGGTGCATTGGTTAGCCCAAAGGGCATGACCAATTACTCATAATGGCCAGAATGGGTCTTGAAAGCAGTCTTGTACACATCTACTCTTGCCATTATGATTTGGTGGTACCCAACTCTCAAGTCTATTTTAGAGTAGACTTTGGAACCACCCCAACTCATCTAACAACTCCTTAATGATTGGAATGGGGAATTTATCTTTGTTTGTCAGCTTGTTTAGAGCTCTATAATCTACACATAATCTCCATGAGCCATCTTTCTTTCCCACTAACACTACCAGAGAAGCATATGGGCTTGAGCTGTACTGAATTATGCGCTGCCTTCTCATCTCCGGTACCAATTTTTTGATTACATCCTTTTGCACTGGTGAATACCTGTAAGGTCTAGAATTCACTGGTGAACTACCCTCCAATAAGGGAATGTGGTTGTAACACTCCTCAAATTTATAAAAGTTTCGAGACACGCTAATTATTGAACTAAATTATTGCTACTTTTATTATTTTTATCTTGCCTATATATATATATTTGGGTATACAATTAGGAAATATTAATATTTTTTTATATTACTAATTACTAAGAATGAGTATCAGTAATTATTAATTGAGTTAAAAAGAAAAGAAAAAAAAAAGAGAAAGGACAAGCCTAAAGACCATAAAGTGGGAAGGCAAAAGACAAAACCTTAAACAAAATAAAATTAAAGGGAGGAATTTAAAAATAGCCAGATTTACAACTGGTCATTCAAAAATAGCCACAGTTTCAAAAGTAATTGAAATTTAGCCACTGTTCATGTAAAGATAAATCTGAACGAAAATACTGTTCAATAACCGGAAAATACGCCCGCATATTATACGGGAGTTCCAGCATAAGTATGCTTGAACTCCCACATATTATACGGGAGTTCCAGGATAACTATGCTGGAACTCCCGTATAATATGCGGGAGTTCAAGTATAATTATGCTAGAACTTCCGCATAATA
This sequence comes from Nicotiana glauca, assembly GCA_026770625.1. Taxonomy (NCBI): domain Eukaryota; kingdom Viridiplantae; phylum Streptophyta; class Magnoliopsida; order Solanales; family Solanaceae; genus Nicotiana; species Nicotiana glauca. Next base: position 85,746 of record MU689959.1, read on the forward strand.
TACTGGAGTTCCAGCAAGTATAAATGTCCAGTATAATATACTGGAGTTTGGAGCACCGGTGCTCCAGTCTCCCGTATATTATACAGGAGTCAGCAAAGTATACCGGTCCAGCATAATATGCTGGAGTTCGTACACAGATGCACTCGAACTCCCGTATATTATACGGGACCGGTCTCTATTGCAGCAAATAGTGGCTATTTTTCATTGACTTCGTAAACGGTGGCTATTTTTGATTGACCAGTACGAAAACTGGCTATACCATGCTATTTTGACAAAAATTAAAAGGTCTGAAGGCTAAAAAGCCTTAAAAGAACAAATGTTTACACGTTCCTTCAGCAAAGTCAAAAAGGGCTAAGAAGCTTTATACAATAAACTGAAGCAGAACGCTACGAAACTGAAGCAGAGACTCACACAGTCAACGAAAAATATCTACGGTTCTTTTCAAATCTCTTATTTTCAAATTCAGGTATATAAACTTCCCTATTGTCAATTACCCTAAGTAGTAATAGGTAAGAGTTAAGTAGTTAAATCCCTTCTCCCTCTATATCAACAATAAATTTCATATTTAGGTGTAGTACTTTAAAATTGATTAAAATACACTGGTTGTTGTAGAATCGATTGTTTGACTGGTGTCAATTGGACTGGAGTCTACATATTGGCTCGAGAAGTTTGAGGTGAGTTGATATAACCCTTTACCAAAATGGTTTAACTCATAAAAGTATGCATATAAGGTGTTTGATGAATTGACTAAAAGAGTGAATATGTGCTTAATTGAAGTAAGTGAGTTCCTATTAGCTTAGAATAATTTTTTTTGTTAAAGTTAGATGTGAGTGAGTGCCTATGAATGACCTGTTATGCATTTAGAATCTTTGCTCATAATGTATATGTTATTAAATTTTCGCCCCCTGTTGTTAAGAATCACTGAGTACAATGGATGGTACTGACGTTCTCTTTTGGGAACCTACGTTGGTCTGCGGTACAATGTAGGAACCGGATTTGCAGGTGAACAGGTTACGAGTTAGGACTTCCTTCTCTTCCGGTGCTATTGGTGAGCTCCACTTTTGTTCGTGGAGTATTCCTTAGAGTCATCTTTATTTAGTTATTTCTTTGTTACTTAGAGAATTGTCCAGAAAATCTCATGTCCTGAGCAGTGCGTCAGTTTATCAGTAGAGGCTTCATAGACATAGTCATTGAGTTGAGATTCAGATGTTATTTTATAATAACTTAGCAGTAAATCAGTAGTTACTACGAATAAAGTTTTGGAGTTGATTTATTTAAATATTTGAATTAATAAAAAGTATTTGGTTAGAGTATATCTTTGTTGCATATAAAGTTCGGAGTTATAATAGGTTTGATAAGCAGAGATGGTTTGCTCGGTCATGTTTAGTGATCGAGTGCCGGTCTCGGCTTGTTCAGAAAATGAGTCGTGACAGTGGTGATCAAAGACTCCCCTAATTGGAGGTAACTGATGAGGTTCACCAAAAATTCCCTTGTATTGCTCTAGCAGATTCTTTACTTCTTCAGGCTCTTCCTCTTCCTCTATTTTAGCTAATTCAGAACTTTCTTCCCCCTTAACCTTAACCATGAAAAATTGAGAGCTAGTGACTAACATCTTCTCAAATGATTTAGCACCCAAAGCCTTAAAGTCTGGTTCAATTCCTCTCAATGTAATCATCTTCCCTTGGTATTCAAATTCCATCAACAGTTTCCTGAAATTGAACTTGATGTCTTCTAAAGGATACTGTGAGCACGTGATTTTTGCCTCGCTCAAATATTCCTATAGAATTCATTAAAATTAGGATTTTTCTTTTATTATTTGAATTTTAGGGAATTAATTGCATGATTTTGTATTTTTTGTGCATTTTTGATTGGCATAATTCATTAAAAAAAGAGAGCATATTCGCATTTATAACCCAACCTTATATTTGTTTAGGTTTACTAGTTAACTAATATTACCAAAATAAGAGAAAAATAACAAAAATAGTCATTTTTACATTCTTTGTTTAATTTTCCTTTTAAATTGGAATTTAGTTAGTTTTAGGAAATTAATTAGTTTAATTTTAGTTTAATCCATGTTTTTGCTTTTAACACAAAAAATAAAAATCAAAAGAAATGAAATGAAATTGAATTGAATTTAAATAAAAGAAAGAAATTAATTGAAAAGGAAATAAAAGAGAAAAAGAAATGTCTAACTTGGGCTTTAGCCTATTAAATTTGTTGGCCCAAGCCAAAATTCCCAAGGACCATCTTCGAATTAGCCCAAAACCCATGCCAAATCAAGCCCAAATCACAGCCTGCCCGGTCCAACTGCCCCGTCCCAAAACGACGTCGTTTGGACTCCAGCTGATCTCGACCGTCTAGGTTTTTAATCCAACGATCAAGAAGTCCTTTGTATTAAATATATAACTGTCTAAATGCCTACCCCTCTCCTCTCAGTCTCTCCCATTACCCCACACACAAACCCTAAACCTCACCGCCTTCCGCCGCAAACCGCCACCAAAAATCGCCCATGGTGGCGGCGAAGCTCCAACAGCTCCCAAAATTATACCATAACACCTTCTCATCCTCCCCATTCCGAATATAAACTTAGTTTCCCCCAAAATTTAGCCAAACTGGTCGAATATCCAAATTTGTGGACGCCGCTGTAACGACCCAACCGGTCGTTTTGAGCTCTAATACATTATTCAGCAGTCTGAGGCCATGAGTAGCTTCATTTTAGGTATATAGACTTGTACGCGTGGTCGGAATTGAATTTCGGTAAGTTCATAGTGGAATTGGAAGGAGAATTCTCATTTTGAAAGCTTAAAGTTGAAGAAATGAACTAGGATTGGAATTTTGAGTAAATGACCTCGGAATTGGGATCCGAAGGTTCCAGCAGGTTCGTATGATGATTTCGAACTTGGGCGTATGCCCGGATCGGGTTTTGGATGACCCGGGAGCGTTTTGGCGCCTATTGTGGAAGTTAGCATTTTAGAAAAAATTGCATTAGTTTGGATTAAAGTGCATTTTAGTGTTATTGATGTCCGTTTGGGATTCCGAGACTGGGAGTAGCTCCGTATGGTGATTCTGGAGTTGGTAGTGTGATCGGAAGTGAATTCGTAGGTCCGTAGGTCATTTTGAAGTCGTTTGGCTAAAGATAGAAATTTGAAGGTTTTGAAGAAGTTTGACCGAAAGTGGAATTTTTGATATCGGGGTCGAAATCCGATTCCGAAAGCTGTAGTAGGTCTGTAATGTCAAATATGACTTGTGTGCAAAATTTGAGGTCAATCGGACGTGATTTAATAGGTTTAAGCATCGAGAGTAGAAGTTGGAAGTTCTAAAGTTCATAAAGCTTGGATTAGAGGTTGATTCACGATTTTAGCATTGTTTGATGTGATTTGAGGCCTCGAGCAAGTCCGTAATGTGTTTTGGGACTGGTTGGTGTTATTGGTCGGGGTCTCGGGTGTGTTTCGGGTTGTGTTGCGCTCTTATTTGATGTTTCAACGCCGTTTCTTTGGACATAAAGGGGTACCATATTAAGCAAATGAGCTCCAAATTAAGTTTTTATTGAACCATTAGATCCGTATCATAATTTCGGATCCATAGCAGAAAGAATCGTCGAATTTGGACATTGTATGAGGAAGTTATGCTCGTTTCCGTGCTGAGAAAAGTGCTGGTACTATCAAAACCGCAAAAGCGGAAATCTACTGCAGAAGCGGGACCGCGGAAGCGGGAATTAGTCCGTAGAAGCAGAAATTTCCGCGGAAGCGGAAACTGCTGGAGGCAGAGAGGTTTCTTTAAAAATCGGATTTGGCTCATTTTTTTTACTTCATTTCTTCCATGGGAGCCGACTTTGGAGCAACTTTGGAGAGCCATTTTCATCACCAAGCATAAGGTAAGTGATCTCTACTAGTTTTGAGTATATACATCAATTATGTATGGATTTTAGCATGAAAATGGGTAGAAATTTGAGGGTTAGAGGAAGACCTAGAAATATTTTGTTATTAGATTTTTACCACGAATTTGAGCATGGAATTAAGAGAAAATTATATATTTGAGTTCCTAAGGTCATGGGTAAACTTTATCTTCAAAAAATTTCGGATTTTCAGGCACGTGGGCCCGAGGGCATTTTGGTCAACTTTTCGTTCGGGGTTGGAAATTGTTATAAATTGGATTATAATGAATACCTTAGCATATATTAATGGATTTACATTATCATTGGTTAGTTTTGGGAGCATTGTATGTCGGTTCAAGCCTTCGGAGGAATGTAAAATGCCGGTTATGGGTCTTCGGAGCTAGGTGAGTCTCCTTTCTAATCTTGTGAGGGGGAAATTACCCCATAGGTGAGTTAAACTGATTATGTGCTCCTAATTATGGGGGCTACGTACGCACGAGGTGATGAGAGTCCGTGCGTAGCTACTATTATGCTATTGTCCAGGTAGTCTAGGACCCAAAGGCATGTTATACCTGGATTAATTATGAACCCATTGATGTCTTGAATTGCTTGAATCACATAGAATTTGTAAATGAGTTCCTAAAGAATTACACTTCTTTCCTTAAAATTGATAAAAAAGGGAATTGCTTGTAATTGGATAATTGTTCCCGAATAAATTCCTAATTAGCTATTTTTGCATGATTTTCGATGTGTACCTGCGTCGCATGTATGATTCGCGAGCAGGGTATGTGTTTAATTTTGGAACGGGCCGATCGCCTCGGTGAAATAGATGCATCTATGGTACGGGGCGCTCGACCCTCGGCAGTTCACACTTTATATTTTTGTTGGAGCGGGCCGTCGAACTCGGCATGACTTGCGCATGTTTGTGTTGTTGTCTTGAACTTATTTGAGTTGTTTCATGCCTCACTATGGCTCGAGATCATATTGTTAATAATAACAAGAAATCTAAGGAAATTTTCTATGAAAGAATTATATGTTTACTTGTTTCCTCTATCTGGATTAGAACCATATTTATAAAACAAATCCACTGTTTAATATATTTATTATGGATAAATAATCATTGGACTGCTAGTGAGTGTCAAGGTTGACCATCTCGTCTCTACCCCTTCGGGATTAGGCGGGACACTCATTGGGTACATGTTGTTTTTGTACTCATACTACACTTGTTGTGCATTTTGTTGCACAGGTTTATTGTGTGGCTCGTGGCTTAGCGGCATAGCGGCATGACGGGCGCAGAGACTAAGTGAACTGTATTTCTTTGAGGCGATTCCGCAGCTAGTATAGTCTCTTTCAGAATTTTATTTACTTTCTGTCCAATTGTATCCCGGGCAGTTGTTGTACCTGTTTAGTTTCCTTTAGAAAATTGCTCATGTATTTGTGACTCCGGGTTCTGGGAATGTATTTGGATTTATTCAGAAATTTTGAAAGTTGATTTAATATTTCCTTATTTAATTAGAGGAACATACTGAGTATTGCTTTAATCATAATAAAGAAGTGTTTTCGAAATTATTAAAATAAGAATTTAATTAAGTATTTTAGTTGGCTGGCCTGACAGTGGTGTCCCGCGCCACCACGACCCTTAGTGGATTTTGGGTCGTGATAGCCGCCTCCGCCGCCCATGGCGGCGCCACCTCCAAACGATACCAAATTAACACCATAGCTCTGTCTTCATCTCCCCATCCCATATATGGCCTTAATTTCCCTCAAAACACGCCCAAACTCTTCGAATATTGAATTAAAACTCCGGCCAAAAACCCTAACTTCTCCAAAACTAACCGAAATCATACCCTATAGCCTCTTTGACTTCGTCATCCCTAATCCAAAACCAGAACCCTTCAAATCCAAGCAGAATCCCCTGAATTTTAGATCTAGAGTTTTTAAAAAAATTTAACACGGTTTTAGGAATTTCAAGTACTCGAATGATTTTTAGTTAATGTTATATATTTTATTTTAACAAAATAAAGACATAACATTAACTAAAAATTAATTTTGAAAATCAATCAAGATGAAGACCAAAAACAGTGAGTTTCTATTTCTTATTTGATTGTATTTTTTTTTTATTCTGGTTTCTTTTCACGTTATTTTGATTTTTTTTAAGTTTAATTTTTGTTTGAGTTGGTTTATGATTGATCCTGTTTTAGTTGATTTCTGATTGTAGTTTAGTTTTGTTTCGATGTATGTTTTTGTTTCAATTCAGTGTTCGTTTCAATTAGTATAGGTTTTAATTTTCTTTTAATCTTTAAGCAATCCAGTTTAATCAGTGTTTGAAATAACAGAATTATTAGTTTAATTAGTGTTCCAATTTTTACTGACTAATTTGACTATTAGTTAGATTTTATTAATTTAGTTGTTTGGATACAGCTGAGTTCAAACTCCTTGAGTTTAGCTATAGTCAAATTCTAACTAGGGTAAAGGGGTTGGGGTTTAGTTAGTACTAGGTTGGTAAATTTCAAACTAAATAAAGGGTAGTATAGGTATTCCTAGGTAGAAAATAATGCTGTAGTTGAAGCTAGAACCTTCTATAATCTTCTAGACTAGGACTTTAATTGAAATATCAATAACTTAGGGCAGTAACTTGGGAAACAGGCCAAAAATTTTGGGACTGATTAGTAAAAACTAAAAATAAAAGAGGGTGAAAATGGGGTAAATAAAAATCTGAAACTTCTCCTCAATGTTGCCTATAAAAGGCAGTCCCTACTGCCTTATTTCACAAGTTTTTGCATCTGAAAATTCCCCCCAAAAGTTTCTGCAAGTTTTAGAGATCTGACAATTTTGAATTTCAAATTCAAAAACCAAAATCTGAAATCTTAGAGCTAGAAAATTCATTTTAGGTCTTAGTTCTTCAAAAAACCAAAAAATAGCACAAAAACTCAAAAAAAATACTGTTCTATTGAAGTTTCTTCATAGTAATTTCAAGTTCTATTGTCTAAAGTTCAAAAAAGCCTGAACATCTCCTGGTTTTCAGTGATTGAGGTTTTAAAAAGCTTCTGAGTTAATTTCAAGCTGAATTTGGTCTATTCGAGTTGATTTTGGTCTGTTTACTGGTTGTCATTTCTGGGATTTAAAGTTGAAATTGATGTTGTTGTTACCTGCTGATTAGTTCTGCTATTAGCTCACCACTGCTGCTGATTTCTCCTTCTTCTTATTTGTATTTCAACTCCAGGTACACATCGGGTAACTCCCAAATTTGTGGACATAAATTGAAGTTCAGCATAGTTGTTTTCTGTTAATTTTCATATTGCATCTCATGTAATTTCATGAATTTCAGTAGATCATCATTTGTAACTAAGACTGGACTGTTTTGGACTGTTTTAGACTACTTTGGACTGTTTTTAATTTCAGTATGATGAAGTGTAGTGTTTAATGATAGTAGATCCAATTTGGCTGAGATTGATTGTTTAAGTTTCATGTGTTTAATTAGATAGCAGTGCATAATCATAGATCATACAGTAAATGTAAGGCAATTTTGAGATTCTTGCCAGTTTAATTGAATACAAAATTTATCAGGTTCTATTATTATCCATCTATGTGTAAATCCTTGAGTACCCTTTAAGGTTTACATCCAGCTTTAAATGATTAGCTTGAAGTTTACGTTTAAATATCATGTGAGCTTATAAGTGATTGCTGGATTACTGTATAAGTTGGCATTAGTTCTGATTCTGTGATTTAACACATGTGTGAAACGATTCTATACTTCAATGCTTAATTCTCATAGCTTAAATTTTAAGATCTGCCAAAAATAAAAATCAATCATTTTCTTAGCTTTAAACATGTATATCACCCTTGTTTGTCCTCTATCTTTACTAAAATGAAGTGTAAAAGAGTAGGCCAGTGAATCGAATCGCAAATTCGAGCCAAAGGTCATGTCACCCATTGAAGGCTAACTTTGTTTGAATTTGGATTCATTTCCAAGCCTAAGTATGGGTTAAAATGAACCTGATTGATTTTAGGCTAATTAGTGTCAAAGAGTTAAAATTAGAAGCTCAAATTTTCAGTTTTACCTGCTTGTGTTAAAATCAAAACCTATCTGAACTTTTGGCTTTGGAGTTCGAATCGAGATCCAAACATAACAGCTGGATTACATGAGCTTAGTCCAGTTGTATAAGGATCAACCCATTATTTGTGAGTTGATATCTTCCAATTGTATATTGATGGAATCTCCTGCGATTTGGGCTCACGCTGAGGCCCAGTTGTGAGACAGCTTCGTACCAATCTGAGGTCGAAGGCCTATTTCGCCGGGCAAAGATTTATAACACTAGTTTGGGCCTTTTAATAGTAGTGACTTTAAATTGAAGTTCTGATCTGAATACTAACTAATTAAGGTGATTTTTTATAGACAACACTTGATAGAAAATCATAGTGCCTTTAGGTTGGCCTTTAAAATTAAACGAGGTGCGTCGTGCCAAATAAAATCACAAATCGCGTGGCCCTCTTTAATCACTCCTTAAAATATTTAGAAGATCGGGACGTGCCATTTAGCAAATTCTCATGGCCTCCCGCAAAGTTAATAATACGTTAGCCACTTTAGGCGCATACTTTAATAATTTTACCTTCCTAAACTCGGGTGCGCATTTCATGCGACCCAAATCCAAATCCCAAAATGTTGAATAAAATATGTCGAGGATCCAGGTGCATTTCATGTGATGTGACCCGAAAACATATCTTAAACGACGTTCAACTTCCTAAAAGTAATTAAAAAGCGGTAAACAATTCTAAAAATGCACTATAGGATGACATGTATAAAAATCAGATTTTAGCCATTTATAATAGTTTAAGCGAATGTGCTAGAACCACGGGATCCGGGGGTGCCTAACACCTTCCCTCGGGTTAACATAATTCCTTATTCAGAATTTCTGGTTCACAAACTCCATTCGGGAAGTCAAAATTTTTCTCGATTTGGGATTCAAGATAAATCGGTGACTTGGGACACCAAAAGCCAAGCTTATCCCAAGTGGCGACTCTGAAACGAATAAATAATCTCATTTCGAATAATGTCACTTTAAATGGAAAAACTCCCTTATACATTTATCCTTCGGGGTAGGTGTGTAAAAAAGGTGGTGTGACAGCTCTGGCGACTCTGCTGGGGACACGAACCTAGAATTTCGATTCAGGGTTCAAGAATTCGAGCTTAGTATAATTGTTATATTTGGCTTTATCTGATTTTCCTACATGTTCCATGCTATATGTGCTAAATGCTTTACCTCTTTGATATTTGGTGAATTGTATATATAAACTGCTACGAAACCTTCCTCTCTCTGAGTCTTCTACATCATAGAGAAGGGTGCACTTCGTGTAGCTTCTCTTCTGTTTAGAGTCTTTTCCCATTTAGAACGAGGTTTGGATAAGTTGCTAAGCCGGCGGAGCTTCTGTATCCCCTGTACGCTGCCCCCCCTCCCGGCTCGAGTTGTCCGCTCGAGTAAGCCAGGTCTAGACCAATAAACCCAGGTTTTTAAACCTAGAATAACAAAACCTCATGCCGGATCCCTAGAAGGAACGTTTGTTTGCATCATGTGTATTTGACTTAGGGGACTCAACACAGGGGTTGGGTCCGTCTAGGACAGGTGACCTGAAATGAAAAAGACCATCCTGATGCATCTTACGTGCTACTTGCGCATTTATTTGCTCGGCTTTGCATGTTGACCGGCTTGTATATAATGAGAGAAAATCGAGAAAATAACAGTGTTAGGACTAAGTGAGGGCAACCACTTATTTTGAAAACCCAATGCCCAAATAGTACCGAAATGCTGCCGGATTTTTTAAAAAATGGAAAAGAAAATATTTGAAAAATGAAAAGATTGTTGTTCAAAAAATATACATTCGATTTTGACAAATCTACCCGAATATACAACCTCCCTTTTGCAAAATAAGTGGTTTGATTCTCCCGATGAGGGTTTGATTCTCACCGGATGTGAGATACGTAGGCAACCCTCATCGGGTCCAACCTCCCTTTTGCAAAAATAGCCAAAAAATGTCAAGATTTTAAATTTTCGTCATAAATAAGTCGGGTGATGCCATTCTTGTTAAAATAAGCCGAATGTCCCCAAAAGTGCGTCGGAAGACTATTTTTGCAAGAATAGCCACCCTGAGTCATTTTTAAATGGTTTGCGGGCACAACCTTAAAATCTTCCTCCCAGAAGTGTTGAAAGGTCGTATTTGCAAAACCAAGTCCTTGTTTTCTAAATAAAGAAATTTTTGCAAAAATAGACATTTTTTTATTAGGTCAAAACAAATCATTAAATAGCTTTAAATAAATGTGCAGGATGAATACCACTGACATCGAACCCTTCTCAGTCCTGAGTGAGATCCCTTTGAAGCTCCACATGTGGTGGAATGATTTGGGAAAAGGTAGCAGAGAAACAGTGGTCAAGGTTTTGGGTGGTCACGTTGATTTGTTGAACATCAAACCAAGAATAGATATTATTGAGGCACTGATACCATTCTGGGACCCAACTCGTAATGTATTCCGGTTCTCGGACTTTGAACTTACACCCACACTGGAGGAGATTGCAGGATATGCGGGTATCAACAGGAACCTCAGGAGTAGATACCCATTGGCACCGAGAACGGTAACCCTCCATAGATTATTGGATTTGTGAGCATCAGTCAGGACATTCAAGATCAGCATCTAGCAGAAGAGTGTTGCACACTGCATTTCTTATATCACCGATATGGCAACCCGAAAGGTTTTGAGGAGCCCAATACAGGTTTGACACATGCCGGGAACAAAGACAAATGGGAGGCCCGGCAGGGATTGGCATTCATGGTAGCTTTTCTGGGGGTCGTGGTCTGTCCATGAAAAGACGGTCACATAGACATTGGCCTTGTGGGAATGTTGGATGTTGCCATAAAGAAGTCTAATAGCACAGTTGTTCCCTTGATTGTAGCAGAAATATACCGAGCTTTGACCATGTGCCGAGAGGGTGTAAAATTCTTTCAGGGTTGAAATATGCTACTATAGCTATGGATACAGGAGCACCTTTGTCATCGCACGGGGTATATGAACTATGTTCTAACCGGGTTAAGTTGTATTGCAGAGGTTGGGACCCGGGTAACAAGTATTGAGTTCCCCGAGGGCACTGAGGCCTGGTTGTCATGCTTGAGATCCTTAACTGCTGATAAAGTTGAATGGGCTTTTGGATGGCTTCCTGCTACTGAGGTTGTGTACACATCGGCGGAAGTACCTTATATTCTTTTGATGGGCATTCGAAGCATCCGACCCTACGCTCCCTACCGAGTCCTGCGGCAACTAGGAAGATTCCAAAATGTTCATAATGACGAAGACCTGAGCTGGCAAATCATTGAGTTAGGTCCAAAAGCTGCATTTCTGGAAGGAAAAATCCGACAAATATGGAATGAGTGCCAGTTCCTTGAGCCTAAGACTATAGTACATGATCGAGCTAGAGGCGAAGTGGACCCCAAATATTTGACCTGGTTTGGCAAAAGATTTCAAATCCTTGAGAGACCCGCCAAAAGGCCACATGTACAACAATTCACTGACGGGGCTCAAGTGCAATGGGATTAGCTAGCCAAGGAAAAGGAATACCGAGGTAGAATAGGGAAGTTGGAGCAGCAAGTCCGAGATCTTCAATTCGAAAAGAGTGTGCAAGCCGCAGCTGATGAAGGTGATAAAAAGAAACTGGCCCAAGAGAATGAAGCTCTCAAGGATCAAATTCAACAAATGAAAATAGCTGCCATAAGTCAAGAAAGAAGTCGGTCCGACGAGAGATTGTGAAAAGGGTTGAAGAAGCAAGTCTTGGAGTGCCAGGAAGAATTGGAGAAATTTGAAGGGAACATGGCAAAACTCCGGGCACAGTGGGCAAAGAAGAAAGAGGAAAGAGCCCAATTTGTACAACAAATGAAATGAAATTATGAGGTAACCATTGCTAATATGAAGAGAAAAATGAACACCCTTGAAAATAAGGCAGCCCGTCAGGACAAAGAATTTCAGGATAAAAGGGAACAATGCTATGGGCTAATCGCTGAGATGGAGAAAGAAATAAAACTGTTGCAAGACCATCACTTCCAAGACTCCCAGGTGTTAAAGGCTCGCAACCAGCAGATAAGCTGACTACTCTAGGAAAAGGGCCGGATCAGGGAAAGAATCAGAGGTATTGCACATTATATTGTCATGAAGTGTCAAGCCACTGAACGAATGGGTCGTACCACTTTCTTTGCTACAGTAATGATATTTGTTCGTCAGGTTATGAATGATTTGGAGCAGTTACAAAGGGGTCTTGCACGTAGGCCCGCGGCGATACTGAATGATGCCTCGCGGGCCTCAGGATTTGAAGCTTTGATGTATTCCTAGTTATCGAGTCTGTATTTTGTTATTTTTGAGTCTGCTTTGTAATTTTCCCTTTTAAGAAAACAAATAGTCTAGTATCTTTGTAATCGGATTTTTATTAATGAAAAATTGAAAAATTCCAAAATTGCTTCCTTATTTTTGCATTTATTTGCAAGAACTACGCTTAGTTTGATTCATGCGGAGTCATGCTACGTAGGCAATATCCATAAGATTCAACCGTAACCCCAAGAAAAGAAAAGAAAAAAGAAATACGAGGGAAGCAAATAAAAGGAAAACAAGAGAGGAAAAGAAACGCAAAAGAAGAAAATAAGGAATCGAGAGAAAAACCATGGAAAAAGAAAAAGGAAAAGCAGAAAATGAAAAACAGAGGGAAAAGAAAAATGAGAGAAAAACAAAAAGAGAAAGAAAATCAAGGAAAACATAAGTAAAAGCCGGGATGACGCATGCAACCGTAGTAAACATGTAGATACTCATTTAACTATATAGGTGCATCACACCTCAATGTGCGGTTACCTATCTGTTATTTGTTTCAAACTAACCGTCATTATTGTTGACTCCAGCTTAGCTTTTAGAAATGGAGGTTGGTTGTGGTACACTGGTATCGCATCAATACTTTACCAGATCGAAAGGCAGTGTGGAAATGGCTACAGAAATGACTTTGCCCGTAGTTCCTATATCTGAAGATAGCCCCATCTTGGGGGTCCCAGCATCTGAGTCTGTCATAGTCGAAGAGAACCAGATACTACGTCTCCGACTCATGGAGATGTGGGACGCCTGGACCAATGGAAGAGAACCTTCAAGCACCATCCCTGGATTTCCTGAACTATTTCCTAGATCCAGCGGTATTTCCAACATCCCATTAGCCACCCAAATACTCCGTTGGGACAACCTACTATGACCGCTTATTTCATAGGAACACCTTTTGAGGTCCGCCCCCAGGTGTTCCCATCAGGAGCAGCTCCTAACATTTTCACTGCTCCACCATGCTCTGCCACAACACAACCTTCACTGCTGAGGCCTGCTTTTGATCCTTCGGTTTTCACCTTCCAAAACCCTGTCTTTCAGGCGGATCCTCCTCAATATCCCACATATACTTACTCTCAGCCACCACCATTTGAGCTTACACCAGGGCAAGATAAAACTCCCAAAGATCCTGAACAAGATGAGATGGCGAAAAGAATAAGGAGCCTTGAGCAGAGTTTAAAGAGTATGCAAGGCTTGAGTGGGCAAAAAAGTGTTTCTTATACAGATCTGTGCATGTTCCCTCATGTGCACTTGCCCTCAGGGTTTAAAATGCCAAAGTTTGAAAAGTATGATGGGCATGGCAATCCCATCGCTCACTTGAAAAAGTATTGTAATCAGTTGCGTGGGGCCAACGGAAAAGAAGAGTTGTTGATGGCTTACTTCGGAGAGAGCTTAGTAGGCATTGCCTCAGAATGGGACATGGACCAAGACGTCTCAGGATGGCACATTTGGGATGATCTTGCCAGAGATTTTGTAAGGCAGTTTCAATACAACATCGACATCGCACCGGACCGGAACTCCTTGGCAAATTTGAAAAAGAAACCCACAGAAAGCTTCAGAGAATATGCTATTAAATGGCATGAACAGGCATAGAGGGTGAAACCTCCCATGGATGAAGTAGAAATGGTCATTGTCTTCCTCCAGGCTCAGGAAACAGATTATTTCCAAAACATGATGTCGTCCATGGGCAAGCCTTTTGTAGAGGCCATCAAAATTGGTGAAATGGTAGAGAATGGTTTGAAAACGGACAGGATTTTGAGTCAGTCGGCCATCAGAGCAACCTCCCAATCCATCCAAGACGGGTCTGGAGGAATAGACAAAGGTAAAAAGAAAGAGGAAACGGTTATGACAGCATCAGGGGGAAGAAGATACCCGGCTCCAAGACCTGTGTTTTCCGAAAGAACCCCTCAACACTACTATCCTCATTCTGATATGGCTTATGCTCCCCCACCTTATGCGGTCATGAACGCTCAACCCTTTGCCTGATCGCATCCACATGCCAACAGAAATCAACCTCCATTTCAAAGAAATCAACCTCCTCACTAGAACCACTATAATCCTCGACCTCTACAGAATAACTTCCATCCTCGGGAACCACCCAGAAGACCCAACTTTACACCAATCGGTGAACCCTACTCTAGTCTGTTCTCGAAGCTTGTTCAAATGAATTTGCTGCAACCCATACCCCAAAAACAGGCAAAACCCAGAATCAGCATCCTATCAGCGGGGCGTCTGATGTGCTTATCACTTAGGAGCTGAGGGGCATAGTACAGACAACTGTTGGACGTTGAAAAAAGTTGTGGAAGATTTGATAGAATAGGGAAAGATAGTGCTGAGGGATGAGGAAGTCCCAAATGTGACCAACAATCGGTTGCCCGGTCACAAAAATGGACCGGTAATCGGGATGATTTGTGAAGACAAGGAGTTTGACCCAGCCTTAAAAGCTATAATTGCTATCGCTGATGCAGAAAGGAAGCCCAAGGTAGCCCCGAAGCAAGAGAAAGGGGAAAAGAAGAATAAAATCGTCAAGACTGAACCTGAGAAGAAGGCTAAAACAAAAGTAGAGACGGCGCCTCCTAAAAATGGAGTTCTCTATATTCCGCGAGGCCGCCGAGAAAAACTACTGGTTTTGAGCACTCCAAAAAAAGTTGAAGTGAAAAAGGGAACAGAAATGTATGTACCAAAAGGAGCTTATGTGGTACGGGGGATAATTAAACCGCCTCGACTGAATGAGCCAGTGGTTATTGGACGCGTACCACAGAAGCTAATGACAGACCCTTCTGCGGTGCCATGGAACTATCAGCACACAGTGGTTACATACAAGGGTAAAGAAATCTCTGGAGAACTTCTAGGAAAGACCTCTGTCGAGAAATATTCAAATGTACAGGAGGTAAACAATGCCACACGAAAGCGCTTTCCATCCAAGAAGCCTGTGAGTACTGAGGAAGCAGAGGCTTTCTTCCAGAAAATGAAGATGCCTGATTATGAGGTAGTAGATCAATTGAGAAAATATCCTGAACAAGTGTCGTTGCTGTCATTGGTGACGAAATCCTCCGAGCATCAAAACATCTTAATGAAAACTCTGAATGAGGCCTATGTGCCAGTTGAAACTTCAGTCGAACAGCTTGAAAGAATGGCAGAAAGGTTCTTCGTCGTCAACCAAATCTCCTTTAGTAAAAATGACTTGCCTCCAGAGGGAGTGGCTCACAACAAAGCCTTACATCTGACTGTCAAGTGTGAAGGTTACTATGTCAAGCGAGTTATGGTGGATGGAGGCTCGGGTGTTGACATCTTCCCACTCTCCACACTGCAGAGAATGGAAATCAGGATTGGAAGGATTCGTCCCAATAACGTCTGTGTGAGAGCCTTTGACGGCATCAAAAGGGATACCATCGGAGAAATTGATCTGATATTGACTATAGGCCCGGTGGATTTCGAGGTGACTTTCCAGGTGTTGGACATGGATACATCTTACAATTTACTCTTGGGAAGGCCCTGGATCCATGTTGCGGGAGCTGTACCCTTCACCCTCCACCAAATGGTGAAATTCGAGTATGAAGATCAGGAAATCGTGGTCCACGGAGAAGACGAACAGTCAATTTATCGGGACCCGTCCATCCCATGTTTGGAAGCGAGGGAGGGAAGTGAACATATTGTTTATCAAGCTTTTGAAATTGTAGTGGCGGATCAGTACGAAGAGGGGAGTCCTTGCCCCCAACTTTCCTGTCCAATGCTTCAATCATGGTGGCAAAGGAGATGATCAGACATGGTTTCAAGCCGGGAAAAGGACTTGGAAAGTCTCTACAGGGCATATCTGAGCTGGTGACTTTGCCTACGACTGAAAAGTTCTTTAGGATAGGTTTCCACCCTACCCCAGATGATGTAAAATAGGCAGATGAGAGAAAGAAGGAAGGATGTGTCTTGACACAACCATTGCCATATCTGTATGAGAGCTTTGTCAAACCTAAGTACAGTGAAGAGGAAGACGATGAGGTTTTCACAGCTGAAGAAATTGAAGAGATATGTGGGGCAATGAGAAAAGTACTTTACGAAACCCACATGGTTCAGCCAGGAGAGGGCACTAGCACCGCTGAGGTGCTATACATGGGACCAGATACTAAACTTCAAAACTGGAAGGCTATGCCGTTCCCGATCAGGCGGGAGTCCCGGTAGATTAGCCCTGCCACTTGTTCTGCATCCCGAGTTATTTCAGGGTGTAACTCAGATGTTTCTTTTAGTTTCTTGTCTTTAAAATTCCCGAATGTAAACCCTGTTATCTTCCCAAATTCCAAGAAATGAAACCAATATTTCATCGTTCATTTTTCTCCTTATTTTTCCTGATTCTTTTTATTTTCCTTTTTCATTTTTCTTTTCAGTTCTAATAGTGCGGCTTTAAATAATATGACATGCTTGCAGACTTCATGCCCAGATTCAAACACGCTGTCTAATTGTGAAATAATGAACCAAGAACTGGAATATGACGAAGAAGAGGCTTTTAGGGAAATAAATCGAGAACTGGAACAATATGAGAATAAACCTAAGCCAAACTTGAACGATACTGAGCCGGTTAACTTGGGAACATCCGAATAAATTAGGAAACCAAAATAAGCATTCACACGGATGAGAAAACTCGAGATGCAATAATCCAACTCCTGTTTGAGTTTAAAGATATGTTTGCTTGGTCATATGATGACATGCCAGGACTGAGCGTTGATCTAGTAGTGCATAAATTGCCAATTTACCCCGATTGTCCTCCAGTTCAGCAAAAGCAAAGAAAGTTTAAGACTGATATCAGTGATAAGATCAAAGAAGAAATCACAAAACAGCTGAAAGCGGGGGTAATCCGAGTGGTCCGATATACCACATGGCTGGCCAACGTAGTTCCAGTGCCAAAGAAAGATGGGAAAACCCGTGTGTGTGTGGACTATCGAGATTTGAATAGGGAAAGTCCCAAAGACAATTTCCCTTTGCCAAACATCCACATCCTTGTTGATAACTGCGCCAAACATGAGATACAGTCCTTCGTGGATTGTTACGCAGGATATCACCAGGTGTTGATGGATGAAGAAGACGCCGAGAAGACAGCCTTCACTACACCCTGGGGGTACCTACTGTTATTGAGTTATGCCATTTGGTCTGAAGAAAGCATGAGCAACCTATATGAGAGCCATGATCGCCATTTTCCATGATATGGTGCATCAGGAGATAGAGGTGTATGTGGACGACGTAATCATTAAGTCCCGAACCCAGAATGACCACGTTCGAGATTTGAGAAAGATCTTTGAACGACTGCGCAAGTACGATTTGAAGCTGAATCCGGCTAAATGCGCCTTTGGAGTCCCATCAGGCAAACTCCTGGGTTTCATAGTCAGCAGGAGAGGTATCGAGTTAGATCCAACAAAGATAAAGGCAATTCGAGATCTACCTCCTCCGAGAACCAAGAAAGACGTGATGAGCTTATTGGGCAGGTTAAACTATATCAGTCGGTTCATTGCTCAACTGAGTACCATATGTGAGCCCATATTCAAACTGTTGAAGAAAGAAGCAGCAATCAAATGGACATCTGAATGTCAAGAAGCTTTCGACAAGATCAAAGAATATCTGTCAAATCCTCCAGTCTTGGTCCCATCGGAGCTAAGGAGACCTCTCTTCTTGTATCTGACGGTTTTAGAAAATTCTTTTGGCTGTGTCCTCGGGCAACATGATATAACCGAAAAGAAAGAGCAAGCAATTTACTATTTGAGCAAGAAGTTTACCAGTTATGAAGCTAAATACACTTTGTTAGAGAGAACGTGCTGTGCTTTGATGTGGGTTGCTCAAAAGCTAAGACATTATCTTCAAGCCAACACTACCTACCTTATAACCAGGTTGGATCCTCTGAAGTACATATTCCAGAAACCGATGCCCACTGGGAGACTAGCAAAATGGCAAATCTTGCTCACTGAATTTGACATAGTCTATGTCACTCGCACGGCAATGAAAGCCCAGGCGTTGGCAGATCATTTGGCTGAAAACCCGATTGATGAGGAATACCAACCGTTGAGCACATACTTCCCAGATGAGGAAGTAAATTCAATAGAAGCAATCTCTGAGGACACTCGCGCTTGGAAAATGTTGTTGGACGGAGCAGTAAATGCTAGAGGTGTAGGAATTGGGGCAATCTTGATCTCACCCACTGGTCAGCACTACCCAGCTACAGCCAGGCTCCGATTCTTCTGCACAAACAATACTGCTGAGTATGAAGGCTGCATCATGGGCATGAATATGGCAATCGGCCAAGATGTTGAAGATTTATTGATCATAGGGGATTCTGATCTGATTATCTAGCAAGCCCAGGGAGAGTGGGAGAACCGAGATGTTAATCTCATTCCCTATCAGTAACATGTGAAAGATCTCAGCAAGCAGTTCAAGTCGATAGAATTCAGGTACATTCCTTGGTGTCACAATGAACTAGCCGATGCACTCACCACTCTAGCTTCGATGCTGCCTTACCCAGGAAATGCCCATATTGATCCTCTGGAAATTCAAATCAAAGAAAGGCATGGTTATTGTAATGCGGTTGAGGCGGAACCCAGCACCCAGCCATGGTATCATGAAATCAAGAGATTTCTGAAAACATAAGAATACCCCGAGCAAGCCACTAGAGATCAAAAGAGAACCATTAGACGGCATGCGAGTGGTTTCTTCTTAAGCGATGATGTCTTGTATAAAAGGACCCCGGATCTTAATTTTCTAAGATGCGTTGATGCCGAGAAAGCCGGAAGAATTATGCATGAAGTACACACGGGGGTGTGCGGACCTCATATGAATGGGTATATTTTGGCAAAGAAAATCCTGCGAGCGGAGTATTACTGGATAACCATGGAGAAGGACTGCTTCAGCTTTGTTCGGAAATGCCATCAATGCCAGGTGCACGGTGATTTGATTCATGCACCTCCAACAGATCTTCATCCGATGTCAGCACCTTGGCCGTTTGTTGCCTGGGGTATGGATGTTATTAGGCCAATCAAGCCGAAAGCTTCGAACGGACATATATTCATATTGGTTACAATTGATTACTTCACAAAATGGGTCGAGGCCATCACTCTCAAGTCATTTACCAAGAAAGGTGTGGTAGACTTCGTGCACTCCAATCTCATTTGCCGCTTTGGCATTCCTGCAACTATCATTACCGACAATGCTGCGAACTTGAACAACCGTCTGATGGGGGAGGTATGCAAACAATTCAAGATAACGCATAGAAACTCTACTCCTTATCGGCCAAAAGCCAATGGTGCTGTCGAAACAACAAATAAGAACATCAAGAAGATTTTGAGAAAGATGATTCAAAGCTCCAGGCAATAGCATGAAAAGATGCCTTTCGCATTACTTGGATATCGCACCATAGTGCGCACATCGATTGGAGCAACCCCATACTTATTGGTCTATGGAACTGAGGCTGTTATACCTGTAGAGGTAGAAATTCCTTCACTCCAGATAATCGTCGAAGCAGAAATTGAGGACAGCGAGTGGGTCAAGACTCGGCTGGAACAATTGTCATTAATTGATGAAAAATGAATGGACGCGGTCTGTCACGGGCAGTTGTACCAACAAAGAATGTCCCGCGCTTATAACAAGAAAGTGCGTCCCAGGAATTTTGAAGTGGGACAACTCGTGTTAACACGTATCCTCCCTCATCACCAGGAAGCAAAAGGAAAATTCGCTCCTAATTGGAAGGGTCCATACATCATCCGAAAAATATTGCCGAGAGGAGCATTGTATTTGGGAGATATCGAAGGAAATGATCCCGAAGCAAGAGTTAATGCAGATGCCGTAAAAAGGTACTATGTCTAGGTCTCTTGTGGTGTTGGTTTTTGTGCAATTGAGATGACAAAGGCTTTTTCTTCTCGCTACCCAAACACTATCAACCCTTCGCAAACCCATTTGAGTCGGTTACTCTTCTTTGGCTACCCTCTTTGGAACCCGAAAGTACCATCGGAAAAAGAAAAAAGAAAAGAAAAAAAAAGAAAAAGAAAAGAAAAGAAAAGAAAAACAAAACAAAAACAAAAACAAAAATTATTCTCTTGAACTACGTTCAACTTGATTTCGAAAGGATACGTAGGCAGCCTCTCTCTGGGGTTCAGTCACACCAAAACAAAAATTTCAATTCCCCCAAAAATTGAAACTGGGGCAGCTGATATATTGGTTTGGCTATGAGTCCATCAAATGATTCCAAAGTTTTATTTCCGTCCAAAGTTCTTTTTACCAAAACCTTGTTCAAGTCCTTATGATCAATTGGCAAAGGCGTGGGAATTGAAAAACAACATTGTTGGGATCTGGTAAAGTTCAAATTGAGAGAAATAAAATGAGAGAGTCTTATCGGTGAAAACCTTCGGGCACCATAAGGCGACGGTGAGTAGAGAAATTGAAAATGAGAGATTCCGCTTAGTGAAAACTCATAAAGAGCACTATCGGGCGACGGTGAGAGGAGAAATGAGAGAGGCCGATTAGCGAAAACCCGCAAAGGGCGTTGTCTGCTGAAAAGAAGACATCTCATCATTTAAAGAGTCCGGGCAAAGTTCCCTGGCTTTGAAATACAGATCAATGGGTTCACGAGAAGCTGGAAAGTTTGTGTGGGTCGGGCATCTAGTCCAAGAAGCATGTCATGTTCATTTGAAGCCAGCATGCACCCCAGATAAGTCCTTCTTTTCCCCCGAAAGGGACGCTTCTCTTTAAACTCATATGCTTGCCTTTTGTATACTTCTTCCTTGAATCCCTTTCGGTTTAACTATGATTTCGTGACTATTACGAAGAAAAGGTGGTAGGACTGGTTTTATAGGGCTTTTCCTGGCAAAAGCCAAAGAGAATACCAAACCTCAGCGGGTGCGTCAGGCCAATCCCGACTGGCCATGGTGGTTGATGCTTTCAAAGCTAAGACATTGGAAAGGAAAGAAAGTCAAAGATAAAGGTCCTAAAAGCAGAATAAAGTGAAAAGGCCAGAGCCCACACGGGCGAGTCATCATGAAGTCCTAAAAGTTGAGTCTTGTCGGTTGGAAAAGAGGTTCACCCTCAAAACCAGCAAGCAGCAAGGCTCTCAACGGAAATTGGACCGGGATCAAGCAATTGAGATGGTCAAGGCCACAAAACCAACCACCATTTCAAACTAACAAATTGTTTTTTGTTGAAAGTTAAAACATGTGTAATTCAGAGCAACCATGCAAGAAGCAGGTGCAACCCAAAAGGGAAAAGAAATGCGCCAGCGCTGAAACAACTCTGCAATAGGGAATCAACCAAAAGGAAAGTTTCTCCCCAAATTCTTTCAGGCGTTTTGCTAAATAAAAAGGAAAAATAAGAAGAAAGGAAGAAGAAAAAAAAGTGAAAATGAAAATCCCAAAAGAAAAAAAAAATCATGGTAGCATAGGACCCCAATCCCTAGATATCCCGGCATAACCCGTGGATCTCCCTGGCATAACCCAAGGAGCTTTTTTCTTTCCATCCCATCATAACCCGCGGATCTCCGTGGCATAACCTAAAGATCTTTTTTCTTTCCATCCCGGCATAACCCGCGGATCTCCCTGGCATAACCCAAGGAGCTTTTTTCTTTCCATCCCGGCATAACCCAAGGAGCTTTTTTCTTCCCATCCCGGCATAACCCAAGGAGCTTTTTTCTTCCCATCCCGGCATAACCCGCGGATCTCCCAGGCATAACCCAAGGAGTTTTTTTCTTCCCATCCCGAGCATAACCCGTGGATCTCCCTGGCATAACCCAAGGAGCTTTTTCTTTCCATCCCGGCATAACCCGTGGATCTCCCTGGCATAACCCAAGGAGCTTTTTCTTTCCATCCCGGCATAACCCGTGGATCTCCCTGGCATAACCCAAGGAGCTTTTTTCTTTCCATCCCTGCATAACCCGTGGATCTCCCTGGCATAACCCAAGGAGCTTTTTTCTTTCCATCCCGGCATAACCCGTGGGTATCCCTGGCATAACCCAAGGAGCTTTTTTCTTTCCATCCCGGCATAACCCGTGGGTCTCCCTGGCATAACCCAAGGAGCTTTTTTCTTTCCATCCCGGCATAACCCGTGGATCTCCCGGGCATAACCCAAGGAGCCTTTTTCTTTCCATCCCGACATAACCCGTGGATCTCCCTGGCATAACCCAAGGAGATTTTTTTTTCTTTCCATCCCGGCATAACCCGTGGATCTCCCTGGAATAACCCAAGGAGCTTTTTTCTTTCCATCCCGGCATAACCGAGAACTTTTTTCTTTTCCGTCATAACCCGTTCATTTCCCAGCATAACCTGGCTTCATTCCCAAGGATACACAATCCTGATTTGATCGCTTAGATAGGTGTCACAACTAATTTACGAAATTTTCCTAGTGAAAATCGGGGCAAAAAAATTTTGTTTGTTTGTTTTGGTGTCTTAAGCAGGTTTGTCATCGAGGCACAGGGGTTCGAGATGAGCTATAGGATGAGTCTCAATCCAAAATAAAGAAAAGAGGAAAAGAACAAAAAGAAATAAATTCAAATATTGAAAGCAAACAAAGGTGCGGATGGCTCAAAATTTGATTGAAGTCACAAGCTCCGCCAATCCCGTTTTGACCCAATGCTGCAGAAAGAAACAACAACTACAATTTACGAGCATCGAGATTCAGATCGGAGTCTACAGCAAAATCAGCTAAGACTCAAGATCAAGCTTCAAGAAATTTATAGATAGGAATCTTGTAACTCACAGTTGATAGACATAGCTAGCTTTGCTTTGATTTTCCTTTAGGTGTAATAAGGAGGTCAGCAAGCAGTAGCAGCAGCAACAACAGTGAAATCACAGCTTCTGGTAGTTCCAACTACCAACCCTTCCAGAACTACACTGACCTGATTCCTTTATAGCTAAGGATATGTAGGCAATCTTTGAAGCAGGGTTCGGTCAGACGCTTTTCAAAAATGCTTCTCATGGAGTACCAAGTAGGCAAAAATCTCTCATGTTTGCTCATTTATCTTTGCCCGGAAACCCCTCGTATCTCCAAGCAAAGAGGAGCAATTGTGAGCACGTGATTTTTGCCTCGCTCAAATATTCCTATAGAATTCATTAAAATTAGGATTTTTCTTTTATTATTTGAATTTTAGGGAATTAATTGCATGATTTTGTGTTTTGTTTGTATTTTTGTGTGCATTTTTGGTTGACATAATTCATAAAAAAAAAATACAAAAAGAGCATATTCGCATTTAGAACCCAACCTTATATTTTTTTTAGGTTTACTAGTTAACTAATATTACCAAAATAAGAGAAAAATAACAAAAATAGTCATTTTTACATTCTTTGTTTAATTTTCCTTTTAAATTGGGATTTAGTTAGTTTTAGGAAATTAATTAGTTTAATTTTAGTTTAATCCATATTTTTGCTTTTAACACAAAAAATAAAAATCAAAAGAAATGAAATGAAATTGAATTGAATTTAAATAAAAGAAAGAAATTAATTGAAAAGGAAATAAAAGAGAAAAAGAAATGTGTGACTTGGGCTTTAGCCTATTAAATTTGTTGGCTCAAGCCAAAATTCCCAAGGACCGTCTCTAAATTAGCCCAAAACCCATGCCAAATCAAGCCCAGATCACAGCTTGCCCAGTCCAACTGCCCCGTCCCAAAACGACGGCGGCGTCACTCCAACTGATCTCGACCGTCTAGGTTTTTAATCCAACGGTCGAGAAGTCCTTTGTATTAGATATATAACTGTCTAAATGCCTACCCCCTCCTCTCCGTCTCTCCCATTACCCCACACACAAACCCTAAACCTCATCGCCTTCCGCCGCAAACCGTCGCCGGAAATCACCCACGGCGGCGGCGAAGCTCCAATAGCTCCCAAAATTACACCATAATACCTTCTCATCCTCCCCATTCCGAATATAAACTTAGTTTCACCCAAATTTAGCCAAATCTGTCGAATATCCAAATCTGTGGACGCCGCCTCCGCCGCCCACTGCGGCGCCACCTCCAAACGATACCAAATTAACACCAAAGCTCCGTCTTCATCTCCCCAGCCCATATATGGCCTTAATTTCCCTCAAAACATGCCCAAACTCTTCGAATATTGAATTAAAACTCCGGCCAAAAACCCTAACTTCTCCAAAACCAACCAAAATCATACCCTATAGCCTCTTTGACTTCGTCATCCCTAATCCAAAACCAGAACCCTTCAAATCCAAGCAGAATCCCCTGAATTTTAGATCTATGGTTTTTAAAATTTTTTAACACGGTTTTGGGAATTTCAAGTGCTCAAATGATTTTTAATTAATGTTATATGTTTTATTTTAACAAAATAAATACATAACATTAACTAAAAATCAATTTCGAGAATCAATCAAGATGAAGACCAAAAACAGTGAGTTTCTATTTCTTATTTGATTGTATTTTTTTTATTCTGGTTTCTTTTCGCATTATTTTGATTTTTTTTAAGTTTAATTTTTGTTTGAGTTGGTTTATGATTGATCCTGTTTTAGTTGATTTCTGATTGTAGTTTAGTTTTGTTTCAATGTATGTTTTTATTTCAATTCAGTGTTCGTTTCGATTAGTATAGGTTTTAATTTTCTTTTAATCTTTAAGCAATCTAGTTTAATCAGTGTTTGAAATAACAGAATTATTAGTTTAATTAGTGTTCCAATTTTCACTGATTAATTTGACTGTTAGTTAGATTTTATTAATTTAGTTTTTTGGATATAGCTGAGTTCAAACTCCTTGAGTTTAGCCATAGTCAAATTCTAACTGAGGTAAAGGGGCTGGGGTTTAGTTAGTACTAGGTTGGTAAATTTCAGACTAAATAAAGGGTATTATAGGCATTCCTAGGTAGAAAATAATGTTTTAGTTGAAGATAGAACATTCTATAATCTTCTAGACTAGGACTTTAATTGAAATATCAATAACTTAGGGCAGTAACTTGGGCAACAAGCCAAAAATTTAGGGACTAATTAGTAAAAACTGAAAACAAAAGAAGGAAAAAAGTGGGTAAATGAAAATTTGAAACTTCCCCTCAATTTTGCCTATAAAAGGCAGTCCCCACTCCCCACTGCCTTATTTCACAAGTTTTTGCATTTGAAAATCCCCCCCAAAAGTTTCTGCAAGTTTTAGAGATCTGAAAATTTTGAATTTCAAATTCAAAAACCAAAATCTGAAATCTTAGAGGTAGAAAATTCATTTTAGGTCTTAGTTCTTCAAAAAACCAAAAAATAGCATAAAAACTCAAAAAAACTACTGTTCTATTGAAGATTTCTTCATAGTAATTTCGAGTTCTATTGTCTAAAGTTCAAAAACAGCCTCAACATCTCCTGGTTTTCAGTGATTGAGGTTTTAAAAAGCTTCTGAGTTAATTTCAAGCTGAATTTGGTCTATTCGAGTTGATTTTGGTCTGTTTACGGGTTGTCATTTCTGGGATTTAAAGTTGAAATTGATGTTGCTGTTACTTGCTGATTAATTCTGCTATTAGCTCACTACTGCTGTTGATTTCTCCTTCTTCTTATTTGTATTTCAACTCAAGGTACACATCGTGTAACTCCCAAATTTGTGGACATAAATTGAAGTTCAGCATAGCTGATTTCTGTTAATTTTCATATTGCATCTCATGTAATTTCATGAATTTCAGTAGATCATCATTTGTAACTAAGACTGGACTGTTTTGGACCGTTTTAGACTGCTTTGGACTGTTTTGAATTTCAGTATGATGAAGTGTAGTGTTTAATGATAGTAGATCCAATTTGGCTGAGATTGATTGTTTAAGTTTCATGTGTTTAATTAGATAGCAGTGCATAATCATAGATCATACAGTAAATGTAAGGCAGTTTCGAGATTCATGCTAGTTTAGATGAATATAGAATTTATCAGGTTCTATTATTATCCATCTATGTGTAAATCCCTGAGTACCCTTTAAGGTTTACATTCAGCTTTAAATGATTAGCTTGAAGTTTACGTTTAAATATCATGTGAGCCTATACGTGATTGTTGGATTACTGTATAAGTTGGCATTAGTTCTAATTCTGTGATTTAACACATGTGTGAAACGATTCCATACTTCAATGCTTAATTCTCATAGCTTAAATTTTAAGATCTGTCAAAAATAAAAATCAATCATTTTCTTAGCTTTAAATGTATATCACTCTTGTTTGTCCTCTATCTTTACTAAAATGAAGTGTAAAAGAGTAGGCCAGTGAATCGAATTGCAAATTCGAGCTAAAGGTCCTGTCACCCATTGAAGGCTAACTTTGTTCGAATGTGGATTCATTTCCAAGCCTAAGTATTGGTTAAAATGAACCTGATTGATTTTAGGCTAATTAGTGTCAAAGAGTTAAAATCAGAAGCTCAAATTTTCAGTTTTACCTGCTTGTGTTAAAATCAAAACCTATCTGAACTTTCTAATTTGGAGTTCGATTTGAGATCCAAACATAACAGCTGGGTTACATGAGCTTAGTCCAGTTGTATAAGGATCAGCCTATTGTGTGTGAGTTGATATCTTCCAATTGTAGATTGATGGAATCTCCTGCGATTTGGGCTCATGCTGAGGCCCAGTTGTGAGACAACTTCGTACCAAGCTGAGGTCGAAGGCCTATTTCGCTGGGCAAAGATTTATAACCCTAGTTTGGGCCTTTAAAAGTTTAGTAGTGAATTTAAATTGAAGTTACGATCTGAATACTAACTAATTAAGGTGCTTTTTTTAGAGACAACACTTGATAGAAAATCATAGTGTCTTTAGGTTGGCCTTTAAAATTAAACGAGATGCGTCGCGCCAAATAAAATCACAAATCGCGTGGCCCTCTTTAATCACTCCTTAAAATATTTAGAGGATCGGGACGTGCCATTTAGCGAATTCTCATGGCCTCCCGCAAAGTTAATAACACGTTAGCCGCTTTAGGCGCGTACTTTAATAATTTTACCTTCCTAAACTCGGGTGCGCAATTCATGCGACCCAAATCCAAATCCCAAACGTTGAATAAAACATGTCGAGGATCTGGGTGCATTTCATGTGACGTGACCCGAAAACATATCTTAAACGACGTTCAACTTCCTAAATGTAATTAAAATGCGATAAACAATTCTAAAAATGCACTATAGGATGACATGTATAAAAGTCATATTTTAGCCATTTATAATAGTTTAAGCGACCGTGCTAGAACTACGGTATCCGAGGGTGCCTAACACCTTCCCTCGGGTCAACAGAATTCCTTATTCAGAATTTCTGGTTCGCAGACTCCATTCAGGAAGATGAAATTTTCCTCAATTTGGGATTCAAGATAAATCGGTGACTTGGGACACCAAAAGCCAAACTTATCCCAAGTGGCGACTCTGAAACGAATAAACAATTTCATTTCGAATAATGTCACTTTAAATGGAAAAATTCCCTTATACATTTATCCTTCGGGGTAGGTGTGTAAAAAAGGAGGTGTGACAGATACAACCATTGGATTCCGAGTACCAAGTCCATATAGAGAATACTAGGAAATCATCCTTAAACATGTTTCCCTGCATTAGCCATTGGAACCCCTTACACATTTTGTCAGTTGGAATCTCTCTTCCATCAGCTACTTGCACCAATTGTGGTTTAATTCTATGGATTTCACACCCCAATATCTTGGCTGTTTCTTCATCTATGAAGTTGTGTGTAGACCCACAATCTATGAAAACTTCCAAATGTTTCTTTTCAGTAAATCCTCTGAGTCTCAAAGTTCTATATCCCATATAACCATTCAAAGCTTGTAGGGATATAGCACAATTTTCAGGCAAGTCTGCTTCCAACCCTTCAACTTCTTCCTCCAGATCTCCTTCTGTTTGATACTCTTCTTCTATGAAATTCCCTTCACTCACTTCTATTTCTAGTGAGAATAGTTGTCTCTTAGACATACACTTATGACCTGGTACAAATTTTTCATCACAAAAGAAACATAGTCCCCTAGACCTCCTGTCCTCCATTTCTGCCTGACTCAACCTCCTCCTCTTTGTGTTGTCCATTTTAGCAGGAACATGTTTCATGTTAGAAATTACAATGTTTCTAGAGAAAGATTAGGATTGTACCCCCATTATACTCCTATTCTGGGAGGCCCCTACTATAGCACTCTTGATTGCCTTACTTTGAGCTGTAAAATTGGACTCTTGTAGTCTAGCCAAATAGTAAGCTTGTGGCATAGTGCGTGGGGTTTCCAACTCTCACTGCATTACTCAACTCAGGTTTCAGGTTGTTCAAAAAATGCTAATGGCATGTTATGCCGGTAAATTGAGTCGAGTCAACACACTGTTAAAGGCTTTTTGGTATTCATTCACACTCCAGTATGCTTGACATTGACTAACTCAGTCATAGGGTTAGAGTATTCTGCTCCAAAAGTGTCAAACAATGCCTACAAGTACTCCTCCCAAGTAGGGAGGGGAATTTATCCCCTGCTCCTCATATCGCCAAGATGCCATTGTAATGCATCATCTTCAAAATGCATGGACACTAATTTCATTTTCTGTTGGATGGTGAGGTCCTCTTCAGCAAAAAACTGCTCAACTTTGTATAGCCAAGTTCTTAGATCCTCTCCATTTAACTTAGGGAACTTAAATTTAGTGTACTTAGTAAATGGTATGTTAGGAAAAAGGACGTGATGGTTATTTTGTGGTGCCTGGTATACTGTTGCTATAAGTTTGTTTGAGTAAGGTAAGGCAGTGGTTGTTTGTACAAAAGGAGATTGGTGGTAAAGTGAAGGTGCAATGCGAGTAGGGTAGGTATTGTAGGCAGATGGGTATTAGCCATAAGAATTGTAGGGAATTTGCATACCCAAGGGTGTATTCTGATTGCTATCCTGGTTAGCAGGATGGTATCTACTAGGCTCCAGTAGGAAGGGGCTATTTTGTGGCTGAGACATGGTGTTTCTGGAGTAAGTAGGTTGGAAATTTGAGTTGGGTAACTGGGGGTTCATAATGGAAATATTATATTGGGGTTGAAATTGGAGGCCATAGTTAGGGTTCTGCCCTACTTCTCCTTGAGTAGAGTGGGTTTGTGATTGGGGATGAACAGTTCGGCATCTGTAGTTCATTAGGGTTCATAGCTAATTGAGAATTTGGGGGGAGTGTGTGTGGTAGAAAGAGGGTTTTGTGATAAACTGCTTCTTTGAGTTTGGGGATTACCATGCAAGCTTAGATGTTGAGTGTTGAGAGAACCACGTAGGCCTGAGCTCGTCGGCAATGGCGAAGTGAAATCCCCAAACATTAGAGGTGTCCAACGGTGAGTACAACTATCCACCACTGGTAATGGAATTTTTGTCCCCTTTTGGTCTTTTGCCTCCATTAACAGCTTCTCTAAGCTCTCGCAAAGCTAGGTCTTGATTTCGAAGAGCCTTCTCTTGTCGAGCTTCTGATTGTTCTTGTCTCAAGTTTAAACTCATCATATCAACAGACATTTTCTGTAAGAAATTCATCACCTCCGACATCTCCATTTTCATGATTCACAGAGCCAAGATCTTGCTCTGATACCACTGATACATATTTGAAATTAAGAAGAAGAAGAAGCTACTGCTATGACAAGACAATAGGCAAAAGATAGGATAATTCTCACTGATTCTGAAAATTGTAAATACAGAGATGTATATACCCACTCACTCATTACAGACAACGAGGATAACTAATCCTATGGGTCCTATATGACCTAAATATAATATAAATAACTCTTGTGGACTAAAGTGTAATATACTACTTAACTCTATTAACTAATTTAAGCCTTAATATACTCTTCACTCAACTTCCTGTGCAATCCTACGCTTCACTCGTATCACCTAATCATTAGGGATGGCAAATGAGGCGGTGCGGGTTTAAGGCAATGTTGGGTGGGGTGGGTTTACAGTTATGCGGATGCGGTGCAGGGCGGGGTAGGTTGAAATACCTTTATAAAAATTGATGCGGGACGGGGCGGGTTGTGAGTCATGCGGGTTTATGCGGGTTTAAGTAAGTTTTCTTTCTTATTCTTTTTAAGTTCGATGATAACTTCAAGTTATGGTCTTTTATAGACTTTTGTTTCGGAAAGACAAATATAATATTCCGTGCTTAATATTTTTTTGATCAAAGCAGACTTTTTTTGAACTTTCCTGTTGAACTTCTTTCAGAGTTAAATTTTTTTAGCTGGCTCAAACAAATTAGTTTTATTATTGGGTTATACACAAGTCATCAAGGAATATTAGCAATAATATTATAGGAATATAAATACTATTTCATAATGAATACTAAATTAATACATAAGGGGTCATCTGGTTTTCACAATGAGCAACAAATTCCTTTTTTTTTAAATTGAAGAATTTGTACATAAGCAACAAAAGAACTTTCAAAGTTTTGGTTGATTAAACTGAAAATTTCAGCCAAAATATAAAATAGAAATAAGCAAACAAAATAAAATAAAAAAACTTATGCGGGGCGGGGCGGGTGGACACGGTGTGTGTGGGGCGGGTGAATGCGGATAAAAATGTTGCGCGGGGCGGAACGGGTTAAAACCTTCGTGCGTTTATACAGGTTCGCCCCGTAACCGTACCGCTTGCCATGCCTACTAATCATTGTTCTAAATTGCATTTTGCATTCGTAAGTTTGGAAGTACAACAAATAAGACTAAACTTATTCCGAAGAATGAGTTAAAAAAAACTTCTCAAATCTTGTGTAAAAATTTAGGACATATTTTTTTTTAACACAAAAAAAAGAGTAATTAAAGAGGTTTGGGGGTTAGATGAAAAAGTTGTGTGTATTCATTAAAATTTTCAAAAAATTTCAAAACTCCACGCTCATTCAAATTATTTTAAATTTTTATTTCCCTCTTTTAATTACTCAAGATGAAACGGGGAAGAAGATGGCTTGGGGGGTGTTTGGCTAAGCAGCTGGTCAAACTGGCTTATAAGTACTTTTTGGCTTATCTACGCGTTTGGTAAAATTAAAAGTGATTATAAGCCAAAAGCCATAAGTTGGTCTTCGCCAACTTATCAAATTTCAGCTTATAAGCACTTTAAGTTTGACCAAAATATTTACTATTCTATCCCTAATACTTCTTTTTAATACAAAACTCTTCGTATATCCAGTTCTTCAGCTGCATATTATTAATTTCAGCACTTTTATCCAAACACGTAACTGTTTATTTTTTAAATTAGCTTCAACACTTAAAAGTATTTTTCAGCACCTAATATTTATCAGCCACTCTAAATCGGCTAAGCCAAACGGACTCTTAGTACTTGGAAGAGGAGGGAGAGACTTGGCATCGTTTTATTTCTAGATGTGTGGGACCCAATATAATGGAAAAAGATGAGTCAAGTACATTATCTCAAGTAATATTCAATGGCGTTTTAGATTTATGCCATGTGCACTATAAAATAATTAATGATTAAGGTCTAGTTATATTTTATACCTATCAAAAAACTAAAAAATGACAAAAATTGTACTAATACAGCCCGTTAAAAACCAACTCACATTTCTTACTTTTTTTTTTTCCCTTTGATATGTTTCTTGCTTTTTGCCAAATAAAGCACCATAATTTCAAGGTACAAAATGTCAAATATTTTTTGAAAATTAATATTACTCGTTAATTAGCCCTAGTCAACTTAATTGGCTCGCATAGAGAATGTTTCTCCTATTCCCACATACTGCACTCACAGAAAGGGTGATAGAAGTCTATGAATTCTGAGCAACCTACTTACAATATTGCAGAATGTTTTGGTACTGAGTATGAAACTTTGATTTTGTTTTACATCTTAGATTTAAATATTTCATAGTTTGAGCACAAATAATTGCAACTATGATCATTTGGAACTTTTGCGATATTGCAAATATTTCATGGAGTTGGACTAATTAAAAATAAGTTGCTTTTTGATATGGGTAGTAGTGTTTTTTCTGAAAATTATTTCATTTTTAAAGTGAGTACAAGTTATAGTACTTTATTTTGTTAAATGTAAGAAATGATTAAAAAGAAAAGAAAAAAGTAAGAAACAAGGGTTAGTTTTTAGTTAGTGTCGTTAGTATAATTTTGGTCAATTTTCATATTTTTTATAGATATAAAGCGTAAATTGATCTCAGCCATTAATTATTTTATACTCCACATGGCATAAATTAAAAGGCCATTGAATATTACTTGACTGGATCTTTTTCTCCAATATAATACACTTTTCAAGCATAGAATGTAACTCACACAACTATTGTTGATTGAGTCTAACTCAAAATAAAACTTGTAGAAGAGAACGACTTAAAAGCTGTAAAAAAGGAGGAAATCTTTTTTCCGCAAAGAAAAATCTCTAGTCACATGCATCATTATTCAATGGCGGATCCAGGATTTTAGATTCGTGGGTGCTTAACTTTTCTTGACGTAAAGATACTGTCAATCCCATCATATAGCTATGCAACTATTTAAATAAAATGAAAAAAAATTAATTAGAAAGTCATGATATTAATATTATAGGCGGTGTGAAACTGTGATGGATAACACAATTAGTGAGAAAAAGATTAGTGGATTTTGCAGTTATGGAAGGATTCGTTGTTTTTCTAAAGAAAATTTTCTTTTTCTTTATGTGCTATAATTAATTAGATAAAGTAAGAAAAGAAAAGCAAAAAAATAAATAATAAAGAAGATAAAACAATGTGAGAAGCAAAAGAATAAAAAGTAATATTGGCTCAAAAAAGTGCATTTATGGAAGGATTCGTTGTTTTTTTCAAATACCATAGTGAATTTGCTGCTTTTCTCACAAAATTATGGTTCTTCCATTGGCTATCAGTCATATGTATAACTGACTGAAGAATGAATGTGTTTGAGACATAACCCCGGCCCGCCGGGGCAGATTTAGGGGGGCGGACGGAAGGGTCATTATCTTCTCTTTGGCTCCAGAGGATAATTCCACTTAAGAAATAGCGCACACGTGTATGATGCTTAATATTATATTTAACAATTTTGGCAGATGAATATGTTGCTGATTACCTTGATATCCTGGTCGTCACAAATAATTGCTTTCAAATAATCTTGCACTAAATACATGGATGACCAGTCTCTTCGTTAGTGAATAGTGATACTGTCTGAAAAAAGAAAATTTAACTAAAAAGAAAAAAGAATAAGAGAAATAAAGATAAACGCGTTTCATACCTGTAATGCACCTTTGAGACAAAATTATGGTTACCTTTAGACTACAAAACAATTTTTTTTTTTTTTTTTTTTTTTT